>JAPMOQ010015878.1:629043-664637 GCA_026543055.1 Argiope trifasciata | reverse complement strand
TAAATATTACAATTTAAAAAGAAAAAACTATATATTTTTCTTTGATTCAAATTTTGCGAAAACAGGTTGTTTTATTGTGCAATGCTCCATTCTTTTAAAATCCTAATATCAGCAGTCAAATGGTAATTTTTATTTCGATTCTTCCATTATTCCATTTTTATTATTCCTAACTATCAGCTGCCAAATGGCATTTTCAATAGCATTTCCAACCTTTTGTAGCCCGAAAGGTGGCAAAATCAAATATTTTAGGATATCCTTCCCATTCAGAAATGATTTTGGTCTATATAGCGAAATAAAAAATTCTTTCAATGCTTTCAAAACTTGTTAAAAACGCGATTAACGACAAATAAAAACATCAAAAAATAATCTTTATATTTTTGAAATAATGATTTCAAATTGTTAAGAAATTCACGTATTGGTATGCGAATTTGGTTCACATTCATTACTAAATCTTCTTCGAAAATGTTTCTAGAAAGTCAAAATTGTAATAAACAGAAAAAAAAAACGAAATGGATTTTAAAGCAACAGAAGCGAGTTAATACCTCTAGGCAAACAGTTCGGTAATATCCATGGGTATACAATGAAAAAATATGTATAAGCATAGAATCAAATTATCTTTATAAAACCAAGTTCTATTAAAGTTGTCAATTTCTGCTAGATGCCGATTCCCATTCATGTATTCAGAATGCATCAGGGAATTATGGTACTGGGAATTTTGCAAAAATGTTCGGAATACGTCTAGAGAGATGAAAATTCTATCAACAGTTCCATAAAAAGAAAAGATAAAACATGAAAACTTTTCTGATTTCTATCAATTCTGTTGAATTTATTTCATCGATTTCATTTTGTTTGGTATAAATGTGTGAAGTTAATAACTCATTTTGATTTTTCAATAAATGATTTGATTTTGAAGTAAAATTTTGGAATGTAGTTTCATTATTTCGTTTTGAAAAGGAATCTGTCAGCATTTTTTATAATACAGCATTATGGATATTCTGAAAAATAAGGCTTTTACATTTCTTTTTTCTTCTCCTTTTTACAGAATATTTATAGAAATTTGAACACCAAAGAAAGTCAATTCCAATGATTTGTAATTAACTTTAACTAAAAAACCTGTTTTTAAAAAATGTAAAGTTTCAATAAATACTTTTTTATCAAGCTTCTATAAAGTAGAAGGTAATTTTTAAGTTTAAAATATGCTTAACAAACAAATATTGCAAATGTTAATGCCATTAAAATAATTTTAAGGAATCTATATCAAATTTTTTATAAAATAAATCTAAAATATTAATTAAACACCTTATGTAACTTATGTAAATATTAATGTATGTATGAAAATTTATAAATTTTGTTATAATCTCTTTCAAAATCGGTGTAGAGACTCTTTGAGACAAGATGAAAATCATTACTAAATTTTCAAATTCAAAAAAAGTACATTATTTATGTATATTTAATTAAATTAAAAGTTATTTTAAAACCAAGTACGACATTAATGATTTTCAGCGGTATGCTCTGAAAATAATATCCAACAAAAATGATTTTTAATACCTTAATTCTCAATATTTTTACTCTCTTAAGGAAATTAATTTAATTTCTGCAACACCTTTTCTTTAATTTTAATAACTTTTAAAAAAAATCTTTTATTTGATGCATAATCTATAATGATATTTTAGTTTTTATCAAGTTAAAATTAAGACAAAATTTGCTTTCTTTTAACTTAGTAGTAAATGAATCCTAAATTAGGGTATTTATTTTCTCTTTTATTTTCCAATAGACTTTAACTGGAAATGTATTAATTTGTGGTTGACTAATCCAAATGGACTTATTTTTTCAATCCCGTTAAAGATCATGGTAAAACCTTAACAGACAAGCTGCTTATTAATAGTTCAATTCTGGTATAAAAGCTTCACAACACTGGTAGACAAAAGTGATTGGGATTTTCTAAATGTGATAAGATGCCTAGTTGTTTTATAAGCTTTTATGAGCACTGCAATTTTTTAAGTTTTTATAACTCAATTTTTCATATTTATGTTTCTTTTTAAAATTGTTTTGAACTTTATAATTACGAACAAGAAACTGTTTCTCATTTATTATATATTTATTATTATATTTATGATTTTATGATGCAGCTCAAAATTTTTGCAGTATGAAAAAAGTTTTTGACATTGAATTGTTAGGAAATGAATAGTATTTTAATTTTTTTCATATTCTAAATAGAATATTATATGTGAACAAATTAATATGTCTGTTAAACTAAAAAAAGTATTCATGCAAGAAAGGATCTTGATAGAGCTGAAATGCTATTTCGATTTGAAAGATTTTGAGTACTCTTTCAACTGCAGTTGTGTGAGAAATTATTTTGCGGAGAAATTTAAAATTTCCTATAAAGCAAGGAAATTGTCAAATTTTCAAAGTATGTATCAGATTCTTAGTACTAGATAAAATACTGCTTTTAATTACTACATTTTATTTGGAATGAATGAACTTAATTAATCCTTCCGATTCTTTAATAAAAATTTGCTCAACAACTTTTAACTTTTAAACTTCCGGAAAGAGCAGTTCATTATCTGCGATTTGGCAGAATTAGAGTTTAATTGACATTTGAATAAAAGTACTGCATCATAAAACAATTTTTCTTGGACTTGTAGTATAATTTCATACTTTATCTGATAGTAATTTTCTAATAATCAATAAGCGATTATCTGCAGGACAATGCAGTAAAAGTGAAAGCATGTATAAAAGCCATTAGAGTGATTTTGTGCAGCTTTTCTTCTATTAAAATGCCAGCAGCGATATTATCGATCTAATAGGAATAAAGTTTTAGAAACTAGTTGAAGATCATTAAAGTTATAAATTGCTTCCAGTAAAACTGGAATGTTTGATGACTTCAATTGGCAACCTTTGCACTTAAATGCATGTGTGTCAGAAAATATTAATTCTTAATTTCAAAAATCTTTTATTCTAATATCTTTAGTAATCTATTTCACTTTCAGTTAACTGAAAATCAGCTTTTATGTGATCATACATTCTATCAAATGTTTGTCTGAATTTCGACTGCATCCGATATATTGATAATAGTATCGAAACTATAAGATATTTTTCATCAATTTGCTACTCTCTAAGCAGTTTTAAAATGGTATGTGTAATTAAAAATTGCCAAAATATTCACCGATTTGTTTTCTATATTCATTGTGTAACAAATTGCCTCTTACGTCGGGTTTCTTTTTGATTTGTTTGTCAATGCAGAAATAAACAGTCCTGTAATGACAAACGATGACGACTTTTATTACAAAATAAGAGACGAATACACAGAGACAACGAACACACACAGCTAGGACGAATACAGGGCAGCACACACTACCACTGACAGAAGTGGTCATTGTTACTACCGAAATAATAATACGATGGTAACAATGACCATAGTACATAAAACAG
The DNA here is from genome assembly GCA_026543055.1 of Argiope trifasciata. Classification (NCBI taxonomy): domain Eukaryota; kingdom Metazoa; phylum Arthropoda; class Arachnida; order Araneae; family Araneidae; genus Argiope; species Argiope trifasciata. The sequence goes on along the minus strand of JAPMOQ010015878.1, from coordinate 661,202 downwards.
ACTGACAGAATTCAGCAGGAGAAGTAATTTGCAGAGCTTTACTCTACAGTCTCTCCAAATGGCAGAAATACTTCACTCTCTATTCGTTTTAGTTACATAAAACTGCAGACTCATACCACATTACCGGCTGTTTCCCGTACAACATGATGATTTTTCCATAATTAACAAACTACTTAGCACACAGCTGAGTTCATCAATAGTTTGAGCTCAACACAGACTCGATACTTGAGTATGACTCCAACTGCGATTTATTTCAGTTTAAGACTCCCTGATTTTTATAGTTCCCGGAAGGCTGTCGAGAAAGTTCAGGGCCAATCAAGAGTGCTCAGTTCCTATTAGATGAATCTTTAAAATTCTCCAGTAATATCTGTTTTGTCAGAAAAGTCGTCAATCCGCCAAAGGGTCACCTAGTCACCAAGTTCTAAGTTTACTGACTCAGCACCCGATCAACACCCTAGGGGCTGATAAGAAAACAGTATTTCCATGATTCAACTAACCAGCTTGGAAGTAACTTTACTGGTTTGTAACAAATGGTGTGGATACCGATTCAGAAAATTACCCCGATTAGCACAAGCTATTAATGCAATATTTCCACGATAGTATTCAATATTCTAAAGGCTGAACAACATCTTTGGAAGTTTTGTGCTAATAGTTCAGTAATCGATGGACATAAAACTATAACGTTTGGGACACAGGAATCACTCTTATTATATATTTTCGAATGGCAGATGCAAAGAAATCGCTATACGAACATTTAAGACTATTTCATTGAATGTCTCTACAGCTGCACTCAATTTATTACTTCGCCAACTAATAATATTGAAAAATAGTGTTGAAAACACTTTATGTTTTATTTAGAATTCAGCGATAGTTTATATTATAATTCATTTCAAAAATTTACCTACAATCAGTATTATATATTCTAATATTTGGCATAGAGATCATAGACAAATGATTCTTTTAAATTATTGTCGATTAATTATTCATTTGTGTAACAGCATGCATAAATATTGCTTATTCAAGTCAAAATGAATACGAACTCAAGACGCATTAAACCTGAGGATGGATGTTAACATATGAAACAAACGCATATGAATTGAAGTAAATTTGTTTAAAATTTCATTTAAATTATTTAAGGTATGGTATTTAAATTTTTTAAATTGATTTTCGTAAATACTGTGATTATGTCTCACCATATAATTTTGGAATTTAGACAGATAATATATATAGAAAAAATCTAACCGATCAGAATTTTTACGAATATAGGGTATATTTTATTTAACGTACAATCTATAACATCGTTTATTAACGCAGTCACAAAACACTCGGCATCTGTCTCAAAAAAAGTGTATGCTTTGTATTTTCTGATTTCTAATGCCACTCACTTTATTTGAATTCAGATTCTGGGCAATAAAGTAGATATTCTTAACAAAAGTAAGTTAATAACATCCATTATTTAAATCGGCAACTTTTTCTTTACGGGATATTACAACTGCGTTGCTATTTTCGCAAAACTGAAAAAATGTAACAATCTTGACATTCACTTAAAATTTTGAATTACAAACGTAAATATAACAATAGTGAGATTCAAAAATCATCTTTTTAATGACACGAATGTTTTAACCAGCACATTAAATTTCTATTTTTAATGACTTAAAAATAATTTCTTAGCCATATTAACAGAAATTTATATCACACGAAATAAAAATAAAATTTAACTTCCCGATGAAGTTATGCATGCATGGGGATAAATTAGATTAATCAACGGGTTGCCACCACATTGACAAAAGCTCGAATTTAAAAAAAAGTTAACTATTATTTCAAATGAATATCAGACTTATAAAAAGAAAATGCAAAATATAACCTTTTATATGTTTTGTGCATCAAAATCTATCTGAAAAATTACCTTAATTGTTATCATTGTAACTCATGCTATTTTGCATGAAATCATGCGAATGTTTTCAAATCCTCTGAGACAAACAGCTTGAAAGAAGATTTAATTAATGCTCTAATTTAATAATTGCTAATGCATATCACAAATTTCAGGGAAAGTTACTCTGTTTAAGAAAATACTTTTTTAAAAAATAACTACTTATATCTAATCTGTAAAAATTAATGTTAGTTAATTATATATAATTTCTAATGAGATTTATAAAATGCAAAAGTAATTAAAACATTGCTCTTTATATAAAAAAGTCAATTAATCATTAAAAAAAATATTTCTAGCACAAAATTTAAAACATTTAAAAATGTAACTAACATTGTTACACTAGAGGAAGTCTTAAAGTTATCAAGAAATTTCGAAATATAGCTTGTAAATATTAGTAAATATCCTTTCATTCACATTTTTGAAACTAACAAAATGAAAAAGGCATTATGTTTAAGGGAAAATATTGTTAATAGTTTCATTTAAAAGTTCAGTAGGAGAAAAGGAACACATTTTATTTATTCTCTATAGTTTAAAATTGACTCAATGTTTCATAGTAAAGTTAATAGCGTAAATATAACGAACAAATTTTCTAATTTCACATGCCATTAACCCTCCAAGCGGCGGAGACGTCTTTTTCTGGAAGGCACAAACCCTCCGAAACGGGCGTAACCGTGTTTTTTCGTTCTGTTCAGTTGTTTCCGAGACGGGCGCAAACGGTTTTTTCCTACTTTCAATTGAAGCGTCGAAAAGGGCGAAGACGTGTTTTTTCTTCTGTGCCGTTCCCCTCCGTTAATGAACTTCTTGTCAGTGATAGATTACTTTACGATAACCCCCTAAAGAGAACCGAGTAGAAGCACTTAGCGCTCATAAAAGAATTCCTTATCGTTAAATGATTTAAGTAGGAAGTATATTTCATGTGGTTTTTAGAAACTTATGAGAAAAAAAATCTTCTCACTAAATTTTACTTACCAAAATAATAACTTACGAACACATTCCTTAGTAAAGCAAAATATTTCTAAATAGGTTTTTACGTAAAATGTTGCTATTAAACAATTTTAAAATACGTCTAACGCCTTCAAAAGAATGACAAAAATAAAAATAATTTAAATAATTTATTTTATATATTTATTTAACTACTTTGCCTCAAAATTCATGACATGAATACGTTGACAAATTTTCAGTTAAGAAATAAAGACTGTCTGTTAAAATTTGATTTTTGATGTAAAAATGTTTCAATTTTCTTTTTCATTTATTTAAAAATACGGCATAAAGACTTGCAAGGAATTTCATGTTTTAATTTAATTATTTGTGTTTAGATTAATTTATTTTTTGTGTTTTATTTTATTTAATTCGCAGTAATGTAAATTTATATTATAGGTTCCGAATCAAAAGTTGTAATATATTTATAATAGCCATATTGTAAAATTCTTTTTTTTTTTGTAAATCGCGAGAAACGATAATCACAAAAAAATTAGTTAGAAAACAGCTAGAAAACAAAATAAACAAAAAATTAATATAAACAGCTGGTCCTGGATTTATAAAATTTGGTACATAATTACTTCCTGACCAATAGATAATCACTAATTAGAATCTTTTTTAAATTTCTTATTTATTAAATCTTAATTTAAATTTAATCAAGCAGAAAAGCTTATTGGCAATTGTTGTGTCACATTAAAATTCAAAAGATTAACTTTCCTTAGACAAAATTTTCGTTTTCGGGACAATTTTTATTCAGGTTTTAAAAACAATTCAGAATTTTAGAAGTAATTTGTAACAATTCTTTTTTATAGAAATGAAATTGAAATCAATTTTGTTATTTTACCGTAACTTTCCGGCGTTACTTTCTTCACGTTGAGAAAAAATATCTGCTTTGTTTAAACAGTAACTTCAGTTAAAATTTTTAAGAACTTTTTAATGGCTTATTTGAATAACACGATGTAAGAATCTTTCACATGATATGCCATAATTGATGAAATCAAGAACAACGACATCATTAAGACTTTGATGATGAATGAATGAATATTTTAATGAGCACTTTAAAATATTTAGGAAACTATTTTTTAAATGTGACATATGAGATACTTTATATACATTGCAACTAATCCCAATTCGAAATAATAATTTTCTAAAACTATTTTAAAATGTTTCTGTAATTTCAAATGATATCATACTAATAGTTTCAAAATATTTGCAAAGATTAAATTTTGAAAAGAAAAAAAAAATCTTTCGTTTTAGTGACTCATTCTGGAGTGTCATGAAGAAATAGGAATCGTCAGTGCAATGAATATATACAAATGAACATTAGCTTGAAAATAGAAATAAAATGCTCAATGCAAATTAAGTTTTCACTACTTTATTGAATTTAATTTCGGATTTATACCTGATTCTGTTAGTGATTAATGTACATATTCTATACATTAATCACTATATTATTTCTGCATTCATTACGTTATTAATAAATCATTCAAATAAGCTGTAGATTTTTGAACAATATATAAATTAAACAATTCATTTAATTAGTATTTAAATATGAAGAACTTATTCTCAAAAGTACTTCTGTTTTTTCAAGATCTGATTCTTTGAATTAGAAAACCATTAAAAAATTTGTATGAAGAATCAATCCAAAAATTTTAGTTGAATATTAGTAAAATTAATTTTGAAAGTTGCTTAGTTGCTACAAACATGCTGTTGTTATCATTCCCAATAGCCTTAATTACGGTTTATATTCTGTTTTGCCTTGATTTCATTTAGGAATAAGACAAATACGAAATTATTTATTTTGGAACATTCGATTTATGCACTTGCACATTCTGTCATTCAGAACTTAAAAAAAATGTGCCAATCTGTTAACTCTGCTATTTTCAAAAGAGAGATTCTAAGAAATTGTGTTGAAGCACTGAAAAGTGTTTTCTTGCCAAAAGTGATATTTGATTTTAAAATATATATGTATATATATATAGTAAAACTGACAAATAACTTTTTATCCAAAGCAGGCAAAAATATATTAAGATAGAATTTTTTTAAAAAAACTAAATTTAAAAAAAATCACAATTAATTATTTTACAAAGGTTTTTGATTTCGTACAAATATTTAGATAACTAAGGCTATAAGACCTTTACATATAAAATAACGAAAACTTCTGTGAGTGAATTGTAATTAATATCGCTTCACATCTCACTAAAAACTGATTTCATCAGTTGGAAATTTTCAAAAAAAAAAAAAAAAATAGTGAAAAATTTCGTTTTTTTTTTTTTTTCTTTTAGTTTCCTTTGTAAATTGTCTTATAATTTTTAGTTGGAAACAGCAATATCCTATTATTATTAAATGCAAGAACACCTTAAGTGATATTTTCAAACATTTATTTTAATTCCAAAAACTTTAAAATGCAGCTTTGAAAAGTTTGTCAAAGAATTATCGAAGCATATGCTCGTCTATTGCTCTCTACGACATTAATTGGTGTGATGTTATAACTAAGATGTAAATTTTTCACCTCTCAGTGTAAAAGATATCTTAAATTACGTCTCTAAAAATAAGGTGTAGGAAACACAAATTTTGAAAATTATATGAGTTCGGAAAAAGAATATTTATTTGCATTAAATATTACTTATAGTATATGCAGGAAACGTGTAAATGTGTAGCATGATTTTAGCACATTTATATAGCTAAATGCTTTTCTTCTTTTATATATATATATATTAATAAAAAGACAAATAATAGCTTAGTGTCTTTTGTAAAAATGTTGGAATAAATAATGATATGAGATAGTCGATATAATTATGTAAAAAAATTAATATACAAATTTAAGACCTCTATGCAAAATATTTTTTCCCTTTCAAAGATGTGAATTCATATCGCCTTTTAATTTGAAACTACATATTGCTAATACGAAAAAAAAGTTGGTGAGTGAAGAAGGGAGGGGAGGAAAGTGGTCATCAGTAAGATAAGATAGCCAGATAGATTACAAACCAGTCTCCCCACTGGGTTAATGGGTACCCCGTGGCTGGGAAGAAGGGGAAGAGAAAAATGCTCGTTTCTTTTTCGGACACTGCCTCGTGTGAAGCTGATATTTTTTTGAAGCAACCTATTGACGGATAGAGAAAAATTTTTGAGAAACCATACTCAGAAGGATTGGGCGCTCGGAGGGTTAAGAATAAGGTTTTCTACTCAACGCAGTAGATTCCCGCATTTTGGGAACGTTTAAAGAAGAATTAATTTTTTTATATTTTTTACCTCTACTTGAAAAAAAAATTTACTCCAATAATACAAAACAGGCAATGAAAATCATTTAAAATAGAGGAATAAATTACCATTTATGGTCGATTTTATACATGACAGAAATGTATAACCGGATTTGAAAAAAATGTTTCCCTTCCCAAGATTTCAAAATACATATTTTAAAGTATATCATTTATAATAAAGGTAAATTAATATTTCACATTTTATAATTTCTTTTATAATAATTATATATATAATTAATTTTATAATAATTTTATAATATTTATAATAATTTTATAATAAAACTTTATTATAAAGAAAATCATTTATAATAAAGGAATAAATTACCATTTATGGTCGATTTTATACATGATAGAAATGTGTAACCGGATTTGAAAAAATTGTTTCGTTTCCCAAGATTTCAAAATACATATTTTAAAGTATATCATTTATAATAAAGGTAAATTAATATTTCACATTTTATAATTTCTTTTATAATAATTATATATATAATTAATTTTATAATAATTTTATAATATTTATAATAATTTTATAATAAAACTTTATTATAAAGAAAATCATTTATAATAAAGGAATAAATTACCATTTATGGTCGATTTTATTCATGATAGAAATGTATAACCGGATTTGAAAAACTTGTTTCGTTTCCCAAGATTTCAAAATACATATTTTAAAGTATTTAAGTATAAATTGGTAAGATTAATGAATATGTAAGGAGTAATAAGGTATGCGCCTACGGTATTGTTATGCAGCTCAAAAACTGATTCATGTTTACTTTAAATAAAAATTAGAATTTTGCTAGCAAAATAAATAAATAAAATAGTGCAAAATAAGAAATGAGTTTAGGTGTCAGATTTACCGATATGAATACATCAAATAGGTTTAAGGATGTTATTGACTTCCGGTCTAAACTGTATATAAACTTGAGAAAGGAAAAAGTATCATTCGTTTATCATTTTTTTAATATTGATTTTGAACTGCTGCTGCAAAAAGATCGTTTCTTCAATAGTTACTTAGTAAGAGTTTAAAATTTTACTCTTTCTTTAATCTAATATTATTCTTGAGTAAAACATTTAATTCATAAAAAAAGTATTTCATTACAACGAAAGAAACAAAATTGTCAAATTCGCATAGTTGAAATAAGTACAATTAAGTTATCTATTTTTTATATGTGCCTGGTTTTTAAACGTTTATAAACTGTAACAAGAGATTTCTCAATACATTCATATTATATATATATATATATATATATATATATATACACACAGAGAGAAACAGAGTTATGATAGTACAGGGTGCGACAGAGAAACTTAGTTACTTAAAAAACTCCCGAGAGGAGGAATTGGGTGGGTAGAGGGGAGGATATGAGATGTTACTGAAGGGGAAAGACCACAAATCTATTTCTCCCCCACAAGTTAGTCGGTTGCCTTTATGCTCTGGTCTAGAGAACAGTGGGCTTTCGACGTCAAGAACTCCTTTTGTAACGGTCGCTCACTTGTTGCAACGCAACGTGCCTTCTGCGCTTGCTTTAAATTCCTCCTCACAGACTTGTTCCTGGCCGTAATTTGATTCTACCGTGGCTTAAATCATTTCGGGAGCGTGGAAGTGTTGTTAAACTCAGAAATGGACGTCACCATAACCCCGGAAAATGTCGAAAGAGTGAGGCAGTCAGTTCAGCGTTCTCCCAGGCATTCGGCTCGCAAACACGCGGCTGATCTGGGAATTTCTGGCGCCACTGTCCGACGAATTCTCCATCAATTTTATCCCTATAAATTGGCTTTTTTGCAAGCATTAATTGAACGCTATTTTGTTGCCCTGCAAAATGCATGTCAAATGCTGCTTGACAACCTGCCTGAAGACGAGGTAGTTTTCTTCAGTGACGAGGCTCACTTTGAATTCTCTGGTTTATGTCGATCGACCAAGGACCATAGCTCACCTCAAGAACAATATTCGCGACACCATTGCTAACATACCGATTGATATGCTTTAAAAAGTGAGCACGAATTTCAAAAATCGACTTAAACAGTGTATGTGCAATGTGGGTCGCCATTTAACCGATGTCATTTTTAAAATTGTATGAAAAAAATATGGATAATAAAATAATGGATTCTCAATAGTGGATTATGGATAAAAAAAAGGATTCTCAAATCAAAAAGAATTAAAACAATGAATGAAGTACTTTTGTTTTTATTGACCTTCCAAATAAGTAAATTCCTCTGGCGCACACTGTATATACAGAGTGAAATTAAAAAAATGGACGAAGTTGGGCATCATAGAAAGAAGCTCATTTCTTTGTAATTTTTGTTTATAACTTCAACTGTACCATATTTTATTATTTATTTTTTATTTTACTTATTGCTCTTTTTACAATTCCAAGCGAAGGATTTGCTGTCTTAGGGTTGTTTAAGCAAGAAAAACGACAGTATGAAGTTATTCGTTTGCTTAATGTGCCTTGGCAGCTAGTATCTGATGCAAACTATCGTTTCAAAGAGCTTAGCAATAATGATTAAAGTCCAGGAAGTGAATTAAAACACTATCAATACTGTTGGGTTATCAGTAAGTGTAATGAAGGAAATTCAATGGTTTCCTTGAAAAAGATCACTCATGAGATGATCGAAGAATGAACAAAGAATAACAGACCAATGAGAGCAATGTATGTCAGAAACCGACCTTGGACTGAAGGTCGAAAATTCCCTCACTGAAGAAAACATGCAGCTCCAAGGAGCTTCTTAGAAGCAAAGAGGTTGAAAATTTTGAAATGGATCGCAAATCATCGCTGAGAGAGATTTCTTCTAACTAATGAAAGACTGTTTACAGTTCAAAAGATCACAAATAACTCCTAAAATTATAGAATCAAATCTGTAGACGTCCAAGCACTTCAACTATTGCTGAACGTCGCAAAAGACCAAAGTCGATCATGGTATGGGGAGGAATTTGAGATAGCTGCAAAGCACCTCTGGTTTTTGTGGTTGAGGGCGTTAAAATAATTCAAAAAGTGTACCAGCGGGACACTTTAAAAGCTGTTGTATTTTCTTGGGCCCAAAATGCACTCGGGAAATGTAAAGTGGCTGTTTCAACAAAACTCGGCACCAGCTCACAAGGCTAAAAAAGGTAGAAGGGTTGTGCAAAGTGCATTTTTCGAAAGTTATATCATATGGAAAGGGACATAATACTCTCCGAATATCAATCCCATACTTACAGTGTATGGTTCATTTTGGAATCTAGGGTTTTTAATACACGGCATACAAGTTTGAACTCTCAAGCAGGGGCTTCGGTCGCAGTGGGATGGATAAAAGGTAGAAGACTTCCGGCCATTAGCTGAAAATCTCAATAAGCGTTTGCATCTCTGCCAAAGTTCAAAGGCCACTTTGAAACTAACTAAATGTATTTGTAAGTAAAATTCTATTCTTCTCTTTACTATATTTTGTTGTTAATTTATTTTTAATCAAGTTATATTAAAAACTGTCTGCCCAGAGTTTTCTGCCACTCCCCAAATATCCATAACTATTTGTATCAAACGATAATAGAGAAAACAGCATGCTTATAATGTCTTAATTGTAAATGGAAATTTTTTTTTTGAATAAATCAATTAAAATTTTGTAATCTGTACTAAAGGAATTAAAAGTAGAAATTGCTTGAATAAGTGCCCCTCTTCAAATGTTTAGAAAAGGAAATGCAATGAAATAATATTACAGACCAGAAGCTTGCTTTTATCGAATTCATTGCTGACTTTTGAGAATAGACGTGGAGCCATTAGTGTACAATTTAAAATAAATCTAGTGAACTCAAATTAAAAATTGAATGAATAACATTTAAATTTTTTGCACATTTCTCTTAGAAGCAGATACATTTTAAATGCTAGATTTAAAAATATTGAAACGGAAATAAGTTTATACTTAATACATGCTTATACTTATATTTTCAAGTACGTGGATTTTGAGAATCAACATCAAGTATCCTGAATAAAAAAATAAAAAAAACTGTTACAGAAATTATTTACATTATCAATTGCAAAGAAGTACGGAAACGTGTTTTTTAAAATCATTATGGCTTATAAAAATATTTACAGTATTTATGAAATCTTTATTAATTATAAAATTTATTTTGCATTTCTTTTTTATTACAATTCTTAAAAGATAGAATTCGAATAAACAAACAATGCACTTAAAAAATCTCCTTTTAAGGAAAAGAAACGATTTTAGTTATTTTTAACTACTCACTGACTACCAACCACACGAATACATACTCATAAGAACCTCAAAAAAATTAACTCAAACAATTAAAACTTTATTTTGTAAGTAGCATTTTCGCTAAATATCTAAGAAAAACAACTGCAGAAGAAGGAGTATTATGATCAAACTTTTTTCTCTTATTGTATCTTTTTCTTTCAGAACTTAATGTTGAGTTATTATACTCAGAATGATATTTTTTTGTTAGCGTAGCAACATCAGAAGGTTTGCCAGAGAACATCAGATTGCTTTGGCCCATCTTGAAAGAAATATAGTTGATAATGTTTTACCCGGAAATCGAGAGGCTTTTTAAAGTATACCAAAGCCACATTCTTTCTTTCCTTCCTTTTGATTTTTTTCCTTATTAAGTGGAACATCTTTAGGAATTCTTCATCTTCCATTCAACAATTTATCTCTGTGTGAATATATCTGGATCCAGATTGTAATCTGAATAAAATTCTATTAATAAAATTTAAAAAATGTCGAAAAAATTGAAAAAAAATTAGAAAGTAAAAGTATTTTTATAAGCTCATTTATAAAATTCTTTTGAAATGAAGAGTTTCATTAGACAATGAGTTTTGTTTAAAAGTTTCCCATATAATTTTTTGAAAATGTTTTGCAAATTTTAGGCCTAAGAATTGTTAAAATAAAAAAAAAAGTTTTTGATCACACAATTATATTCTAATTGTGACAAATTAAAAAAATTCCATAATTTTTCTAATGGCCTATTTTTTGCTCATTTTTGAAAGTCGAAGAATTAATTCACATTTTTTCATATTTCGTCACAATATAACTTTTATTTTATTTCATCATTAAAATATAATATGACTCTTTCTTACTCACGAGCAATATTTCAACCTCCATTATTTGCTTATGAATCTGCTCATGTCATTAAATACACAATTTTAAGAATGAAAACAATTCCTTTATTTACTATTCTTAGAAAAAGGAAGCGAGACTACAGTCCTATGTAAAATAGAATTTGTATTACTAGGATAAATATACGTTCTATGATTGTATCTTCATGTGACTTTCTGTTTGAGAGTGATAAGAATATCAACACTCAATAACAAAATTTGTACACCCAATAACACGATTTCAATTGCGTACTTTGTGCTTGGAAAATCAATTAGAAGGAACTATTAATATCAGTTCATATATAATACATTTTATTAAAAACATACATTAAAAAGAATAATCTTTTGGTAACAACTGTTCTCCAAAAACAACTAATTTCTTGCGTTATAGAAATAGTGTAATAAAGTATGAACTATATCAATACAGCGATAACATACACGCACCATTTAATAATAATGTATCAATCACACCGATTAAATAAGAAGCATCAAATTAGGTATAATTATACTTTGGATACTGGAAATGAATAATTTTTGCTAAAATTAGACTTTAATAAAACTTAAGATAGATTTTGCATTTTTCAATATAACTTTCGAAATATTTCATAAAATGTGGTTTTTTTCTACACCATTTTAAAATTCAAAATATAGCAAGCATTTTGATGATGTTTAGTTATGCAATTTTTCACTATTTTAAAAAATACAATATTTTTTTTGGATAATTTTATATTGCGATTTCAATGTTACAACGGAAATTGAGTCGTTTGTGAACAAGAATCAAAAAGAAATATAACGTCGCATGATTTTCACCATTTAATGTAGTGATCACAATAAATAGAGTAGGTAAAATCATAGGGTTTGATGTTTTTCAACATTTGAAACCTGAAAAAAATCTTTTTGAAGGAAAACATAAAAATCAGGTAATGCATGAAATTTTTAAATAAAATTAAATACAAATAATATTATCGTCAAAACCAATTGTCGCAGAAAGTTGCTAACACAACACTGAAAGCTATGCAAGTAATGCAATACTTAAAAATAGCTACACATTATTATACACTATCTAATTGCAATGTTATTCAAATAAAATAGACTCAATCATAGCAAAAATATTTTAAAAAACATGACTAAAGATTGATATCACAGGTTTTTTAATTTTCAGAATGTGTGTGTGTGTGTGTATGAAAAAATTATTATTATTATTATTTTCATTCTATAATTTCGTTTTCTTAAAAAATAATCTTGTTTATTCCAATTTTACTCTCAGCAAGATATGTGCTAATAATTTTGAGATGTATGTCTGCTCCAAAGAGTTTCAGATATTTTATCATCTTTATAGGAGTTCCGATTTCTATAGACCTTTCCTCGCTGCAAATTGGAAACTACCTGCTGCGTGTAAACTTGTTAAAGCAAACTGCTTTGACAACAAAGAAGAAATAACTCGGAAATTTTATCTAAATCATATTTTGTTATTATTTTTTGAATTACTGTTTGATCAAATATTTTGCAGTTTCTTGTTGAAAGTAGCTTTCGTTCTAAAGTTCGGATACATCTATATATTGAATTTTGTATCTAGGAATAGAATAAGAATGTGGGCAAAAAATCTAGAAATAGAACTAGACTTACAGACATAAAAAATAGTTAATGGTGTTGAAAGTAAACAAAATATTTTCTGCCAGTTAATAAATCTATGTTAGAGAGACAAAAGAATTTATATATATATATATATATATATATATATATTAATCCTTTTAAATATCAATTTTGTTAATTTACGGGAATTCTGTTGAGATTAGAATTTATATTCTGGAACATAGTTAAAATACACGAAAATATTAGGAAAATAATTTTTTTCTTCTGTGAAATGCGTAAACAAAAAATGATATTTTGTATTATTCTAGAGCAAAAGAGATTTTACACAAAAATGTTTGAGAAAAATATTATTTTAATTCCAAGAACTGTGTTCCATTATAATCAAATCGTGTTCTTAATCTACGATTTACGTTTCAAATGTTAGAAGCAAAAACGTTAACAAAGTCACACGGACTTCGAGTCATTGCATGATTCGACAAATCGGTCCTAAATTGCAAGCGCGCTTCTTATGCGAAGTAAATATATAAGACGCAGCTGGCTTAACTTTGTAGGATATTTGATATATATCTACAACCCAATGTGATGATTGTGGTAGATATTTAAAATGCTTAATATCAATCTCTAAAATATAAAATAAATCAGTAACATTTATTTGTTGTTCCGGATTGACCATTGTATTCCGGGCTATGTCTATGATATTCATGCTTATTCCGATCACGGTACTACAGGCTATGTGTATGATACAAAAATTTTAATTTTTAAAATTACTGAATATTTAAAATAAAGTTAATACTTATTTTCTTTATGTGAATGCGAAACATCCAGTTTTAACATTTTAAATCTTCTCCATCATCTATTCCCTAACATCTTCAGATACAAACTTAGAGGTGAATTTTGAAGAGCTAACTCAATAAATGGAACCAACAAAATGGCTTTTCTGTGCTCTTTTTACACATCTAGAGTTTTTAAAGGAAACATCAGTTTGTACTTTTCTCGGAAGAAATGAAAATTTAAGTTATAAATGTGGTTTGAAAATGAGGCAGATTTTCAGACTGATAATTTGATCTGACACAAATGAAATGTATCCAACGTAAACAAGTCCAGATTCAATTTAGTATATAAAACGTTTCATAATAAACGAAAGGTGGTTAATTTTCTAGGAAAATCAACAACAAGGGAAGAAAAGAAAATATCATCATTTCCTTTTCTCTATTTTTGCTTTCATAACTTTATGTTGAGCTACTAAAAGCAGAAAGAAATTCTTGTTTCTTGTAGCAACGACAACAATTTCCACCGACAGTATCAAAACACCAGATTGTTTTCCTCATCACGAACGAAGTGGAGCTCAAAATATGTTACCCGAAACTCAAGATGCTTTTTAGAGTATACTAAGCCTTCCCCTTGCCAGTATCTTTCTTTTTTATTATTTTTCCAGGTCGAGGTAAACTTCATCTACTTCCCAAGACTTTATCTAACATCTTTTCTCTACTCTGTCATCTGCAAATGCATTTGAAAAAGAAATGCAGCCAGACATTTAATCCAGAAAAAAAAGCAGAAAACTTTGTAGAAAAGAAAACCCACGTCTGAAATAAGAAATATAAAATACTTTTTTATTTTATTCTTTTTAAATTCATATTTCGAAAATTGAGCTTCATAAGTTAAAATTGATTTATTTATTCTTTGACTCATAGATTGATTAATTGTCTTATTCTTTCCCCTAATGAAAAATTTATTTTAAATTTAACCTTTAATTTTCACATTCTTATTCAATTAAAATCAAGCAAACTTTGCTTGAAAACAAATCAATTTTACTAGATGGTATAACACTAAGAAGTCCGGCGGTGTCGATTGGCTATCGGAGCCTCTTTAATTTATTCTCCTTTCCGCATTTAAGCAGGGAATTTAAAAAAAATTTCTTGACTTTTATCCATATAACATGGTGATTACACAGAAAATGTTTTGTGGTTTTAGGTTAATCAGGAGAGATTTCTCAACTATATATAGTTAGAATGTCCGCTGGAATCCTTTCTACGCTTAGAAAATTTATAATTATAAATAGCTGTTGTTCAACAAACGATATTTTATTAATGTATCCGACTACGCTAGAAGGAATTTTTTTGAAAAATTGGATTTATTAAAAACTATTTTCGGTTTTTAGGTGCATTGAACATTGTAAACATTATAAATACAAAAAATTATTTGAAAATATATTTTGAGAAATAGGAAAATTGATAGTTAATTTTAGTGAAATTTACCCAAAACAGTTAACAAAATTGTAATGCAGCAATCCTTTTTTTTCGTTTTACACAAGTTACAGAATATGAAAATGAACCAAAATCTAAGAAAAATCTTAAGATTCAAAGAAGTTATGTATAAAAATATACGTATATATGCATTTTATCCATAAATTCACAACTTAATTTTTCTGAAAACTCCTATAAATGAAAAAGTATTTCACCAATGATACATCATTTTTTCCAATTCATTGTCAAAATTATTTAAAACCCACTCTGAAATTTTTATGTATCTGTATTAGTTTTTGAAATATCATGTTAATAGGGGATAATATTCATGAAAATTACAATTGATAGTCAAATTTTAGCTAAAAAAGACGCTTAAGAGTAACGCAATCCCAGAGGTCCTGATGATAAAGTGCCATTGGATATATGCAAATAATTGCTTACTTTTTTCATTTCTTCTTCTTGCATTTTCTCTTGTCTTTCGAATGTAAAAGATTATATTTTTTTTGTACAATTTTCTAAAAACATGTCTTATGCGATAAAAATGGTAAAATATTAATTCTTCAAAGTAACAATTGTTTAAAAAAAATCAATTTTTTGAAAAATGTTATTCTCTGATACGAGAAAATAAAATCAAACAAATCTTTTATAACAATGTTGTTTCTGCAATTTATCGTGTATTTACATGGAATATTTTAAATTAAACTGAAATTTTTTCTGCTTAAATAATAATAAAGCTTTCAACAGACAAAAATTTCTGATGAATTTGACTGCAAAAATATAATTTAATCATAACAAAACTAATGTAAATTTTATATTTTTGTGTCGAATTTATGAATTTAACCTATTTTTATATATTAACCTAATATATTACTTAACTTAAAAAATAACTCTAACGTCTTTTAATAGCTACTTTCAATGGACATTATATTTGTATTCAGGATGTTTTTAGAAGCTAAATAGTGTTTTTATATTATGAATAGTGTTTCTTTGCACACAATAACAATATTGTAGTTGGAAATTATCTAATATAGTATTTGCATTTCTGAAGTTAAATATAAATCGACATTTTTGCATCATCTTTGACACTTTAGTAGCACGTGTAGTTATTGGCTCATATATATGTTTTATATATCATATTGAACATAATTATAAACTCAAAATCACTTAATTTTTACTGAGCAAAAACTAATTTGAAATAAATTAAAATGGATTAAAGTGAAGTTATTGAAATTTTGTACACATTTTCTAAAACACAATATTTAGACCAAAAAACTGAAATCCATAAATTCAGTGCTTATTTTTATCCATATTATTTACAGTTTAAGCATTTTATTTAATAAATATATAAATGAAGAACTAGATGGTTAAAAATTTCGGATGCATTTTACTTGTTGCAGTTCTTTTAATTCTATAATGTATAATAACAATTACATTAATTGGTAAACATTTATAAGGAGAATTCTAAATTAATTTACAAACCTTTTTAAAAGTAAAATAGGGCTTTATTATCATAAATTCAAATGCATATTACAATTTCAGAGAAAACCTGTTTATATTTTTATGACATGTCCAAAATATTTTATGTATAGTTTTATAAAATATAATTATTCGATATTTAACCATTAAATATACTGGGTAATTTATATATTACAAGTTTCGATGAATATCTGTGTAAAAGAAATTGCTTTACATATATATATATATATATATATATTAAAACTTAATTATTATTTTAATCTTTAATAATGAATCATACTGTCAAAAATACTTTTCTAATTACGTAAATGAAAGCAATCGCACGTGTTTGATTTAGTACAAAAAGAAACAGCAAATATTTCTAACTATATTTGAAAACAAATCAATACTTTGAAAATGTATTTTACAAATTTGTAAGAAATTCTGGAATATAACTCCGAAAAGTTAGTAAAATTTTTGCCGTTAACGTTTTTAAAACCGACAAAATGGCAAAGGCGGCATATTTTAGGGAAAATGTTGTTAATTGCTTTCATTCAGAAACCGAGCATGCGAAAAGAAAATTGCACTTATTTATGTTCTCCAGTTTAAAATGGGCTTAATGTTTCTGGGTAGAGTTAATTGTGTGATCATAACGAGCAATCCTTTTAATCTCACAGCCCATTAGCAGTCGGATTTCTACGCTTTTCAGCAGTTGAACCGGAACTTTTTCCGCCAAAAAGATTAAAAAGAAAAACAAAAGCATGACTTTCGCATTGTCGCAGCTGGAAAAACTTGAACATAATCGTGCTGTGGAGGGTGTTTCAGCTGCGTTTCAAATAGAAATTGATTTAACTCTTTTTTGCATTCATTTAGCAAAGTTTTTGTGTGATTAACATAAAACTATAAAAATGCAGCAATGAAAGTGGGAAATATATAGGGAAAAAATGAACTGTTCTAAAGCTAAAAGTGATAACAAAGGATTATCTAAATTAAAATAAACTATTAATTGTGATCTTTTCCTACACGATGCATTAATTTAAAATTGAATTAAATTCGATTTCAGGCTTTCATAATACATTATATATGAATTTTTTTTATATTACACCAAATATATCTTTTAATTTTATCTGACATCTTGAATAGATTAAACGAAAAAAAAAGATATTAATTTCATATTTATCATGATATAAATTCAATGCAAATATTGAGAACTATTAGACAGAATTGTATTTATTTTCGTTTACATATACAATTTCTTTGTACCTTAGATTTTGAATTACAATTGCCAAAATATAGTTCTTTTCTGTAACATAATAGTTAAAATCTCTTTTCTAATATTCTTCAATTCATTGCTATTCCTGAAGCAAATAATTTCAAAAATTCAATCAACATTTTAATCTAAAAAATTAAGTGTTTTGTAGAAGAAATAAAAGGAAAGCTTGGTTAATCTTCTTTATTTTTTTTTGTTTTAAAACACTAATGTAACACTTTTGTAACATAATGTTGAACTTATTCGACTGAAACAAGAGTATAAAAGAAAATTTGAAAATTATATAAATTTTCAGTGCCTGCTTTCTGAGCAATTTCAGAAAAAACTACGTATTGAATTTTATTTTGTTAAAATATAGCGGAAATTTGATTTATATCCCTCAATGGTATTTTATAAAATAACTTATTTATATTCTTTGAACTGTATAGTTCATAAAAAATATTTTAATTACATTAAATATTTTTGAATAATTTAAATCTCAATACAAAGTATTATAAATATATTATATACAGTATTGGTAAAGGGGAATTTGGTAAGTGTAATTCGTAAGAGCTTTAAATGTGATATACAAGTAACACATAAAAAAAACTTTTAATTTTTGAAATAATTATCGTTTTCTCTATTTACAAAGCAAGTATTTTTATAAATAATATATAATGCGTAAAGTGGGAAATTTCAAGCGCTTAAACTATTAAATGATTGAATAATTTTCGCAATTTGGTAAAATTCCCTAACAAAAAATTATACTTTGAAATATAATTTTCAGTGATACTGAAAATACTCTGATTTTTTAATTTAACAGAATTTCAAGTAACAGGCATTTCAAAAATGAGCAATGTTTGGTAAATTATAACAAATCCATATTACAAATTACAATCAGTATACAGTTGTAATTTGAAAGAATTCAAGACATATAGGAGCTAAATAGAAAATGACACGATTTCAAAGATCGATATTTAATTTAAAAAATATTTGTACATTTTTGTGATATTTGTTTTTGGGCTGACTACCACACACGCTCATATTCAAATCAGTTCAGAAATATTCAGGTCATATCAAATCAAAAACAAATTAAAATCTCATAATTAAAGTGGATTAAAATTTACCACAATAAAAGTTCAACCGAAATTTAGTTTTTGTCTTTCAGCAATAATTCTTTTCCTTTTTGGATATCTGTATATCAAAAAATAGTGGAGTTCTCAGATAAGAGAGATGAAAGCAATATATTGTGAATTGGATTTCCCAAAATAAATATGAAATTTAAAAAATGACAAATTCAATACCTGTTAATTGAAAACAAAGCTTATATATAGGAGTAGAAAAGTTTTATTTTTAATATTTAAAAATGAATTTTATATTTGTTCCTATTTTATGAGCTGCCGTACGTTCATCCGATGGAGATGAAACTTTGTAGCAACGCGCTGTGTATCAGCTAGTAAAAAGTAAAATATTTATCACTACTTTGTTTATATTGCATTCACTATTCATCATAATCATATTTAGTTAGACAACCCAGGGTAGGACAGTGCCTTCCACTTAATTCTGTTCCACAGCATTTTATTTTTGATATTTGAGCTCCAGTTTCTTTCCTGGATAGCCAAGAATTTTTCCTCCACTGACTCCATCCATCTCATTTTGGGTGTATCCCTTTTTTGATTTGCTAGAGGTGTATATAAAATAATTCTTTAATTATGGAGTCGTCATTCATTGTAATTAAATGAGTCACCCAGTTCATACGATTTTTTATGAACCTTATAATGTCTTGCTCTCTATATTTTATATAGTTCAAAGTTATATCTTCTGTTCCAAACATTGTTGATATTTTCAATCAAGAATGGCTAGCGAATTTTTCTTCCGAAAGATACTTTCTTTTCGCCAGCTTTGGTCAGGATCCAAGTCTTCGAGTTATAGATGAGTTGTGATCTAATTAAGCCTTTTTAATTAAAGATTTTAAAGGTCTAATTAAGATAAAATTTGGTTTACTTGATAGTGCATTCACCCTTCTAAATATTATTTCTCATACAATTAAAGTCTCCAAAATCATAACAGTTTATTACGACTAATACTGAGATACATATTAAAGTTTCTACATACTTACAAAATCAGGAATTTCAATTATTGTTTGAAGTAAAAATTTGTTATTAAATTTTTAAACTGCGAAACGAAGTAATAAAACATTTTTTAGAAAAAGTGAGTCTTTACTACTGTAAAACAAGGTTGTTCAGGAAAGTAAGCAAGATATTTTTCAGCAAACCAAAGCAATTTTCTTAGAAGAACTGTTATATAACAGGAGGAAAAAATGCTTCAATTCTTTTCGCTATTTTTGCTCTCAAAACGTTGAACTATAATACTCAGAATGAAGGTCTTGTTAGTTGGCAATGGCAACCGTTTTCAGCATCAGTATTGGAGCACCAGATTGCGTTGCCTTGTCACGAAGGAAGTGGAGCTCAAAATGCGATACCCGAAACTCGAGATGCTTTTCAGAGTACGCTAAAACTTATTCCTTTATTTCCTTATGATTTTTTTCTTTGCTAAGGCAACTCGTGTTCTTTTTTTTCATTTTCTACTCTGCATTTTCTCTTTATTCGATCATCTATAAACATGTCAGGCAGATGTTTGCAGTCTGATTTCAAGTAAAGGGAAACCTTAAATTAAATAATGGAATAAATTATATGAATAATATACTTCCTTACATAAATACTTTTATGAAAATTTTTTCTTAATGAATATAAAATTTTAATTTTAATAATGTTTATATACCAAAATGATTTACCGTATGTACCAATAATATGGCAAAATATCAGTATGTTTCTATTGACTGTCTACTTATCAGACTATTGAATATAAATCAAAAGAAAAAAAAATGTACACTCATGTTGTGCAGGGTAAAATGCGCAACTAGTAACAAATTTTTAAAATTTAAATAATAATTTTAAGTTAAATGTAATTATGATGCTGTTCCTTAGTTCATATCAGAAAATATTACTGAAGAAATATTAATCCAACTTTATCCTAATATTCTTTTTATTGATAACATTTTTTATGTTAAATACTTTTCTAATTTATGGTACATTCAAAAAACTTTTTTGATGTTATTTTCATTGCATGAAAATAAAGATTTACTTCACATAAAAATTTATGCATCATTTTATTAAATTCTTTTTATTGAGGCAATAAGATTTAAATGGTTTTCATTGTTTCATCAAGTTGCTACTAATTTTATTTAAAACTAAAGAAAAAGAATTCATCCTAAATTTTTATATTTGTGGCAATATCATAGTGAGCAGACATTTTTTTAGATCAATGCATGTTTTTTTTCTTTTAAATAATACTTCAAGAGCCTTTAAAATGTATAATAATATAAAAGTGTTAATGGAATATGATGCTATTCTTGAAATATGCCATCACTGAAATATTCCAAATGCTCCTTCAACGGAATGTTGTCAGGCACCTGGCCCTCCACATTCACTAAGAGGGAATGATCACTTGAGGTTAATGCTTTATTCACTAGAATCCTCCTCCCGGATGAATTCGGATGATACAGAGGTTTATTAGAGATTTTTCACAATTTGTCCTGGGGTATATTATCTCAATAAACATCAGTTAATCGGGGTGCTGTTTGTATATGAATCCCTTAAGAATACGGGCTATTATTGAAATTTTTGCAACAAGGTATTGAATCTGTCTTACAGTTGAAAGAGAAACTATCACGTTTCTGAGTAATTTGAATACTTTTAGGAACGAGAGAGTTAATTTTTTATGCTCAATTTATTTATTTTTTACTCAATTTATTGTTTTTTGAAGGCCTCATATTATGTAAACATAAAGACACTTTTCATTTCAACGATGAATTCCATTTTTTATCACAAATACTAGAACGCGTACAATACTAGTACAAAAACTCACAAATACTAGTGCGCCACGTAAGAGATATCAAATTACTCGGACAGCTATAGTTTTATGGGAAATATTTATGTTACTAGATTTCCTCAAGGGCATTCATAAACAAAATGGAAGTACATCTATTAAAAACGCGATTTAAATTTCACCCGAGTGAACTAAGTTATATATAAAATATCAAATTAAAATTAAATACCAACAATATTTCTGTCTAACAAGTATTCCTTCAGGCCTAGATTTTTAAATAAATAGAAAGGAAGATAAACTATATTAAAGTGTAGAATAAATATCATAGAAGCGCAAATATCTACTGAAAATAAATTAGAACGTGTGTTTTGTGAGGTTTGAGTGATCTGATATTGATATCTTTTTTTTACCTACAGATAACAGATTTTGATCAAATATGCTTTGGAGGTAGAAATAGGTACGATTGAGACATTTCTTTTGTTATTTAAGTTAAGATTTGAATGAAATGTTATGAGAAATTTTGGGATTTTACAATGATTGGTGTGAAATATGTTCCACAAAGCTGATTTTACACCATTTTTTTAAAGAAAAACCGAAAACGATACTTTAATAATACTCATTTAATTGGAAGGAAATGTTTATTTTTCTAAAATTTGACAATTTAAATATTTAATCATATATATGCTTCTGTTTACTTTTTCAGCAAAGGATTTCATAGCCGTTATAGAGTATGAATTGTTTTTATTGTTTTATCAAACATCTAATCGTATATTTTCCTATTATATTTGAAAACTAAAGAAGGATTCTACCGTTTACATAGGCGTTTAAACTTATAACGATGTAATGAAGTCATTTAATTCAATTTCATAAGAAATAATCATTAATTAGCCATTCTTAAATCCAATTAAAAAAGAAATGCTACAAGGATAGGATCTGGATAATTATGATTTTAATAGTACTATGATAGAACTTTTATTATTGATATTATTATTATTAACTCTAACTATATTATTGTTATTCATCTCATACAGGATAAAAAAACTAACAATTGATAGTTGAAACTACTTTATCGAATAAAGCAGTGTTCACACGCAGCCAACTTTTTCGAGCAATTGATGATCGAGTGGTTCCAATGGAACAATGGCAAACAGCTGTCCCGTTGAAACACTCATTTGCCACTGTTCCATTTCGATCCATGATCTTTCTGAGGTAGGCTTGACCTTTCATTGCATACAACAGTTGGCCTCGTGTGGACACTGCTTAAATCACACCGCTAAGAGTCAGACATTAAAATTAAAATTGAATAAACAGATATTGCTTAATGGATCCATATAATGGTGGCTAATTATACTATAATTAGAGAGAGCAAATATATAATTAAATGATAAAAATATCCTTGCATTTAATAAAAGCTTGAGTTTTAACAAACGGATAAAAAAATGAATTCAACGCTTTAAACCAGGGCTTCGAACCGTAATTTTTTTTGTTCCGGTTTTCGTTCCGGTTCAACTAAAAAAATTAATATCGGTTCAGTTCCGGTTTTCGCTCCGCCAAAAATAACGGTTTTCGGTTCAGTTCCGGTTTTCGCTCCGCCAAAAAGAAAGGTTTTCGGTTCAGTTCCAAATGAATAATTTCATTTTATGTATATTCTTATTTGTACTAACAATATAATTCTATCATAAACAAAAAATGTAATTCTATCAAAATTTAGAAGATTTTATTCTTTTTTTAAGTGGTACACTATGTGAATTGATACAAACAGCAGGTACGATAAGAGCGGTGAGCAGAGGACGGCGAGCATTGGCATTGTTATCCATTATCAAAATCGCATTTGACAACTAGGTTACAAAGATACAGGAGATGCCTTACCGGCTTTCGGCTATGAGAGAGAATGAGGCAGCTGTTTTATGCTCGTTCTGCGCAAACACCCAGATGGATGAGGACATCAATGATTGACGAAAAATCGCCTAATGAAATACTACTATTACGAAACATTTGAATCGCCGCCATTACCAAACACCCATTTGATGCGCAGAATATTTGATAGATGCTTCATGCTACGTCACTTAGGGCCTCTCCTGTCTATTTACTCCTCCCTGATCTAAACAGTCTATACAAACATCCGTGGATGATCGCATGCTGAGATGTGAAAAATAAAATATAACTCGATAATTTTCTTAAAAAATCATCTATTCTTCTAGTTTAATCAACTGAATTAAATATGTCTTCTACAAGTAGTTTCATGCGAAACTGAAACAGAAAAATACTAGTGAATATCAAAATAGGAAATCGAGAAGCAGTATACATGTAATGATAAGTATAAAGTTGAAGTTAAATTAGAAAATATTGATAAGTTGGTAACAGTAATAAAATGACTGAAAGATATATCGGACCGAAATAAACCGATATTTTTTTCGGTTCAGTTCCGGTTTTCGTTCCGACCAAAATAACGGTTTTTTCCGGTTTTCGGTTTTCGGTTCAGTTCCGGTAAGCCCTGCTTTAAACATTAAATTGTCATATTAACTGTAAATTAGAATAATATAATATAATATAATGCTCATTTTATATCATGTATTCTTCTTTCTCATCTGTAATTTCTCTTTTCAAAAAATATCTGCTGGGGATTCTTACATAGATACGTGTTTCAAAATATTATATATTTTGAGATATCTTATCACCTTTAAGGTGATTTTGATTCCTAGAAGGTCTTGCCTCACGGCAAATTGGAAACTACGTGCTATGAAAAAACTTGTTAAAGTAAACGGTTCGGATCGCAAAGAAAGGAAAACATGGAAAATATATACACAGATCACAATTTTTTTTAATATGTTTTTTTTTTCTAAAATATTTTTTGATCGAATGCTTCACAATTCCTGGAGGTCTTTCAATTTAGTGGCTGGATTTTGGGCTGCGTTCCTTCTTGAAATTTATATTGAGAAATAGAATATCAACGTAAAAGAATGATTTGGAAACATAACAGACTTTCTGAACAGCAACATGCTTTTGATACAGCTATATAAACATAATTTGTCGTTTGAAGTTAATAAAAAATTTAGACGTTCAAAATTTAGTATTTCAAATTTTAATTTTGTACGCGTTTTTTATTCTATTAGGTTGGTGCGTATGAAATGTCGGATTCTCTTTACATGCGGACGTTTGTCTCCCTGTTTTCGTTATACTTTTGTCTTTGGCATAACCTCATTCATAGTCGTATTGTCCATTGCCAGAGACTCATTTCAGCAAAATAGGTTTTCTCGAAGGTCTTCCCTTTTGTTATTTCTTTTGAGTTTATTTCCGATATGAATTCTGCCGACATTCGCGTCATTTTCTTATATGAGTACAAACTTGGTAATAGTGCTGCAAAAGCTGCACGCAACATAAACCAAGCGTTTGGGGAGAATACGGTTAACGATCGGAAAGTGCAGCGTTGGTTCGAAAAATTTCGGACTGGCGATTTTTCACTGCAAAATGAGCCGCGCGGAAGACCCAAAACGTCTGTGAAGAATGATGACCTGAAGGCTCTAGTGGAAGCGGATCCAGCCGTATCCACGAGGGAACTTGCTATCAGGATGAAAGTTGACCATACAACGATATTGAGACACCTTTCTGAGATTGGCAAGGTTAAGAAGATGGACAAGTGGGTACCGCACGCACTGACAGAGCGAAATAAGCTGGAACGAACTGGAATATGAAGTTTTGCAGCATCCACCCTATTCACCGGATCTCTCGTTGACCGATTTTCATTTTTTCAAGCATTTAGAGCTGTTTTTAAGGGGCAAACACTATGAAAATGAAGACAGTCTAAAAAACTCGATATCAGAGTTTATTAATTCTAAAGACCAAAATTTTTTTAAGACAGGCATCTACGCTTTAAAATCTCGTTGGGAGAAGTGTATTGAAGCGAATGGAGCATACTTTGATTGAATAAACAGCTTTTGAAGAAAGATATGCAGTTTTATACAATCACTTAAGAATCCGACATTTCATACGCACCAACCTAATAGTTTGTATATATACCAGAATAGGATTTAAATTCAGAAATGGAATCGTAGAAATCGTCAAAAATTTTTCGAGAAAGATATTATTTTTACACCTATATTAGAAAATGTGCCCAGAAAAAAAGGTGCAAGAGTATATTGTAACACAGTAAAATCTCGTTACAACGAATTCCGTTACAACGAAAAATTCATTTATAACGAAATTTACAGAAGTCCCTACCGAAAACCTATTAAAACAATGTTAAATGAATCTCGATATAACGAAATTATCAAATTAAGAAAATCTCGTTATAACGAACTACTCAGACCTTCTTCGAGTTTTTTTCAACTTATTTCCGAGATGGTTCCCCACCCTCTCCAAGGAAACAGATATCCCGAAGCAGGTGTTGCGATTTACTGCTCCCCGGGTCGAAAGGGTACGCAGCTGCGTGATAAAAGTTGGTGGCGGGTAGTGTAACTAACAAACAGAAACAGATTTTTCCGAGAAGTAAACAAAAAATTGGCGCGGTGCGAAAACAAAACTGAATGATTATTGGTTCCATTCTCAATAAAAAAAAAAGCCTCTAGCCTTTCGTGTAGTGTAGATTGTCAGACGGGAGTGAGAAGTGTTACGAAAAGTAAGGTTTCTGCGTACTCTACAGCTCGATAAGTGATGGCTCCTTCTGTGAAAAGGAAACAGTTTTCTTTGGAAGAAAAGAAAAACATCATATCCGAGGTAGACAATGGAATTAAAAAAGGTGAGGTGGCTAAAAAGTATGGCATTTCTCCCTCAACATTGTCAACTTTTTTAAAAGATCGTGAAAACATTTTTAAGCAACTGCAAACTTCTGTTCTTGGCCCTCAAAGAAAAAGGTTGCGTAAAGCCCAATTTGAAGATGTTGATAAGGCAGTTTTCAAATGGTTTCAAGATGTTCGGTCCAGAAATGTTCCACTGCCCGGATCTTTAATCCGAGAAAAAGCCTTAGAATTTGCTAAGATGCTGGGTGTAGAAAACTTCAGTGCTAGTTTTGGATGGTTGATTCGCTTTCGAGAGCGATACGGAGTGGTTATGAAATCCATATCTGGGGAGGTGAATGACGCGCCATTGGAATCGGTCAACGAATGGAGAAAAGGAGAAGTGGCAGCCCTCATCAAAAAATACAGCCCAAATGATTTGTTCAATGCTGATGAAACTAGAGTTTTTTTTCAGCTTGAGCCGAGAAAAACCTTGGCCTTAAAAGGTGACAAATGTGCTGGTGGGAAGGCTTCAAAGCAACGAATCACTGCTCTCTTTTGCTGTAACAAATCCGGAACAGAGAAGCGAAAAGTTCTCATCATTGGCAAATCCGCAAAACCTCGATGTTTTAAAAACTGTAAATCATTACCATGCATTTACAAATCAAACAGAAAAGCATGGATGAGCAATCTATTTTTAATGAATGGCTAATCGATTTTGATAAAGATATGAAAAAGAAGAGGAGGAAAATCCTTCTTCTCATTGACAACTGTACTCCCCATAATAATCCACCAAAATTGGATAACATCCATGTGGAATATTTCCCGCCTAATTGCACATCAAAGCTTCAACCTCTTGACCAAGGTATCATCCGAGCAGTAAAATCCCGCTACAGAACCTTTTTACTGCGTCAAATTTTGTGCGATTTGGAGAAAAACGTGGATAAAAAATGCAACATTAAGGAAGCTATTGATTGGATATGTGGATCTTGGGATGGCATCAGTCAATCCACAATAGGCAACTGTTGGAAACATTCAACCCATTCAGTAGACGATGATTCAGCTCCAGAGGATGCTGATTTAGAAGAAGAGAATCCAAACGAAACTCAGCAATCGGAGTTAGAAGAAATTTGGAACGTCACAAAAAAGAAAACTTCGATTTCAGATGAGGTTGATTTGAACGATTATCTCGGTGCAGATGACAACGTCCTAACATGTTATGAACTGACAGAAGAAGACATCGTTCAATCCATTAAAGACGACAGGAGTGATGCTGATGACAAAAGCAGTGAAAATGAAGAAACTATGGTAGAAGACAATGCGCCAATTGTTACTTCAACAGAAGCGTTAGCGAGTTTGGAGACATTGCGATCATTTATTAATTCACAAAGTAATGTGCCGGACTTGATTTTTTCAAGCATTCACCATCTTCAAAACTACTTGGTTTCTAATGTGACGACTAACCTTGTACAGAAAAAGATCCTGGACTTTCTAAAATAAATTTTTTATTTCTTTGCAATCTGTTTTTTAAAGGTTATTGCTTCCCTAGAGGTAAGTCATTTTTTTTTCATATTTTAGATGATAGTAGCCTCCACGTTCTTGAAAAGCAGTTTTTCATGGTTGGTTTTGATAATTTATTAATCTAATTGTTTCTTATGTCCAATTTAGAAAATTCCGTTACAACGAAATATCCGTTATAACGAAAAAATTTTACGGTCCCGTGAAGTTCGTTGTAACGAGATTTTACTGTATAACAGAAAAAAGAATACTTTACGGACATTTTCATTGCAATCTGAATTTATGCATGTGTTTTTAATTCTTTTGGGTTTTTCTTAATACGTTCCAGTTTAGTGATTATTACTTTTTACTTTCTCGTATATTTCAGTAAAATAATCGTCAAAAAATTGGAACTCAAGATTTTGAGGAGCTTTGAGGATCTTTCATACTCCCCAACATTTTTTTGAAAATAGCCATATGTCTGTGACAAAGAACTCAAAAAAGGTTTATATTAGATTATTAAATTTGATATATGGCCTTTTATACCTAAAATTTAAGATTGCTATCAAATTTTGATTAAATGATTAACTACAAAACAAAGAGAGCTACATAGATGAACTTCGGTACAAATATGTTACATACATAGTGCAAATATACAACAAAGTTTGAGCCAAATATAACAATAGATTGATTACTTTTTGGCCGGTACTTTTAGAAGCATTTAAACGCTATAAATCGAAATGGTTATGACATAAATTTATCATGGGATTTTGTGACTACAAATGCAATTTTATGTAAAATGTTTTATTCAATCAGTTGAGAAAAATATGCCTAAAGCTCAAGTGCGTTTTTTGTATACCATTAATGGCTTGTCAGTCTTTAATCTCCAAAGAACTCATCAATTATGACACGATAGCTTCATAAAAATTCTAAATTTACGGGAAAAATTTAATATTTCATATATACAGTACGTCAATGCCATTCAAGGCATTCATTGCCATGATGAGTTGATTGGAGAAAACGAGAGAAAATTTTAAGAGAATCACTCCTATTTCTTGTTCTAAATACTTTAAAAATGTATGCGCATAAAATGTTATTTGGATAATTCTATGAAATTATAAATTTGTCTATAATGTTGGTAGAACTCTGAACTAAACAAGAGTATATATTAATTAGAATGGAGACTGTGAATTTTCGGAATTATACACCTTATCTCAAATAATATCAGAAAATATATATCTTATCAAACATTATCTGAAATTATATACATTATCTCAAATTATATCTGAAATTATATTCATTATCTCAAATATTATTTTAAATTATATACATTATCTGAAATTATAAACATTAAGCACAATTTTATAAATATACACAGAAAGGTGAACTACTGAACTATAAAAAAATATTTGTTACTTGCAATCTTTTTAGAAGCAAGGAATTGAAAAGGGATTTTCAATCGCAAATTGTATTATTAATAATTATGAGACATGTCATTGCAAGACTCGTCAGTTACATTCTTTTTCAATTATTTTCTTTCCAGAACTTCAAACTTTATAAAGTTAGAAATGGAATCGTTATGAATTAATGGCGAATATTTGGGTGGAATTTTCTTTCTCATGTAACTCTGGGTGGGAAAAACGTAGTCTCTCTGGTTTGCCGAGAAGGATTTTGTTTTAAAATTCAATATTAATTTTTTTTTATTATATGTGCTCCACCAAAAAATATATCATTTCTTTCGGATCTGAATAACGAATAGAGGAAAATATTTTTTGATCATGATCAAACGCACGAAACTGACTTTTTTCTTTTCTACATAACTGAAAAGCTTAAGAAACAGTAAAAATAGAGCGAAAAAATAAATTTTCAGACAGAGAGAGTCATAAAGTTGCTCACAGTAAAATGAGCTCCCTGCGTCATAAAACAGTCCACGCTGAAACTACATAAACAACGCATCTCTTAATAAACATAGGCTAGATAAATTTCCTAAGTAAATAACAAAAAGAGGAGGAATAACAGATATAAACTATTTCTTGTCTTTTTATTTCCTTCTAAAACCTAAACCTGAACTATTATTCGTATAAAAAAATCTTATTAGTTGAGATAGAATAATCATTTACTATTTCAGTATCAGAACTCCGAATAGTTCCAGCTCATGATAAAGAAGGGAGAGTACAAAATGCAGTACAAGAAACTCAAGTAGATTTTTAAAGTGTGCTAAACTTTCAGTTCCCTTTTCTTTCCCTTGATTATTTACTTGGGTAAAGCAATATTTTTCTGCTATCACCTCAAAATTTACGAGACGTCTTTCGTCTACTCTGCCATCTACAAATGCAAAAGAATCTCAATGACAGTCAAAATGTCAGTGTGCATAAAAAATATGAGTAGATGCAGAATTCCCTGCCTTACTCATAACAAAAGTTTTAGTACGGGGCTAATTTAGAAGCATTTTCAAAGAAGTGAGATAAGAAACTGATGCATCAAAGTATTGCATTCAAAATCGAAATTACAATTGATATAAAAATTATTTATCAATGCATTTTTAGGCATTACAATAATAAATTTTGAGTTAACTTAGGATGCATGTATAAATTTTATGTTTCCTTTATTTTCACTTGTATATTTATTCATTGGTTCTGTTTTCGTTATTTTTTGCGTGTATCTAAATTTATAAAAAAAAAATGCGGAAGAAATGTCCGCGATCAGAAAATGACAAGAAATTTAAGCTGGAAGCTATCCACTTTCCAGATAGTCTATTGACTTAAAAACATATCTTTCCTTTCTTTTTCCTGTAGTTCTTCCTTTTCTTAAAAATAAATCTAAAACAATTAAAAGCATGAATGATATTTCTTCAAATTTTGTTTAAAAATATCATGTTTTTCATAACTTGGGCATAAATGAAAAATAAAACCAATTGAAAAGCCTTTACTAAAACTTTCTCACGCTCTTTTTAACAAAAATATTAGCCCCGTATTAAAGTTGTTGTAATTAATAAGGACGGGAATTCTGCAACTACTCATATTTTTATTTTAAAAGTTCTGCACACGAGCGTTTTGAACATTTTTGTATGAGAAAGAAAACAGATTAAGCAATTTTAAGACATTTTTGTTCATGAATAGATGATTGATGAAAAATAATAATAATCAAATTCATAATTGTATCACTTTACCAATTTATGAATACATGTTGTCAGACTTCGAATTATATTTTTACATGCAGGCAAGTGATAAAACCAATAGTTATTTCGCTAATTGTTTGATGGTTAAAAATAAAATACAGATTTAAAGTTTGGATATGAAAATGATGATCAAAATTTTATTTATTTAATTTATTACGTTTTGAAATTAAGGTTTAATAGTATTTGGAAAGACAGGCGATGGAAATCATGTTAATGGGTCTTCAAAATTTAGTAGCGGAAGAACTTTCCTAATTTAATCGTCTCATTTAAAAGCATTTTTGTGTTATTTTCACAGGCAAGCAGACTGAATTAAAAAAATATTAAAAAAAATTAATGTACCATGTTTTTAAAATCAACTAAAGTAAGAAATGTTTTTTTGTAGCTCCATACAGCTTCTCAACATCATACAGATTATGCCAAAAATTTGTGAGTGTTAAGTCAAAAATTCTAAATCTTAAATTTCCTGTTATAAATGGAAACTTGGAAAAATTATACCACTTTTAAAAAGTTGTTGTGTATTTAAAGTTTCATTAATAATTTTTCTGCTATTTAGTCGTGTTTGCATTTTTGCGTTTGATTTAAAACTAATTTCCCGTGGAAATTAGTTCTAAATCAAATTTGACGACATTTTGATACCTTTTTGGCTACCGCTGTACCCGAATAAACAGGAGTGCCAGTTAGTATTGCATTTTCATACTATGTATTCAAAGATCTCTATTATTCCCTAGGTAATCTAAAAGTTGCATATTATTCGATTAATTTGAAATCGATTGACATATTTATATTGAACAGAGAGACAGACAAGAAATTGTGCAACTAAAAACACGTTAACCGTTCCACTCCGATATCAAGTCTGGCTGCCAATGGACAGCTTACATCGTTTTTATATTCTAGTTGGATAATCATTAATATAAAACCTATTTAATAACGAAATTTTCACATTAAATTTTAGGAAATGCAACAAATCACAACTTTTTCTGAAATTTCTAAGCACTTAAAGAATATTCATATACGTATATGAATGATAATGCATTAGATTGCTTTCAGGAAAGCGGACGATTAAAATAGTATTTTTCGGGTTATGGTGTAAAG
>JAPMOQ010015878.1:552323-629033 GCA_026543055.1 Argiope trifasciata | reverse complement strand
AGGAAAGCGGACGATTAAAATAGTATTTTT
The DNA here is from genome assembly GCA_026543055.1 of Argiope trifasciata. Lineage (NCBI taxonomy): Eukaryota > Metazoa > Arthropoda > Arachnida > Araneae > Araneidae > Argiope > Argiope trifasciata. The sequence continues at coordinate 629,003 of JAPMOQ010015878.1, read as the reverse complement.
CGGGTTATGGTGTAAAGAGTTAAGGTATTTTTCGAATTCAGATGTTGGGAAGGTAGCGGCTAGTCACATTCTACAGTTTCATTTTATAGTAATGGTTCTTTTTCTTTTGTTATTGATTGTAATGTTTTCACTTTAAATGCTCTTTCAAAGGAATGCACAAATAATATAGAGATTCTAAGAGTTATTTCTAATTATCTTAGACAAAAATAACTAAAAATTGATATGTTGAACGTTAAGTCAAAACGAAACCACACGTTTTGTTTATCAGTATGCCTTACATATTAATGTAAAATATAATATCGCTTTCCAGACACAATTCGAGAGAGTGCATCATTTTGTTGTTTACTAATTTAGTTTTAATTTTTTTAAACATCTACAGAGTTGTAAGAAAACGAATTCATTTTCTGAAGAAACTCAACTGAAAACATTTACGCATATTTATTTTTTGGAGAAATAAATCCTTCGCACGTGAGAGCTCTATGTTTCAGAGAACATTGAAGAAATCAATATATTTGGAAGTTTTTTTCAACTTATTAAAATCAAAATCTGACACATCTGAAAAAAATAAGTTGTAAACCAAATTTCTTTTCTCTAAGTATCAGTATTTTTGAGTAATCGTGTTTACATGCATGCGAATATATAGACACGCAACCGTTTAAGATATTTACAGATTTATCTAAAATTTTGATAGCTATCTGAAGCTTAGATGCTTAATCTATGCGCCTATTCTATTTATCCAGCTCTTTGAACTTTGTACGTATCGTGTTCTTTCACACTTCGAGATATAATCGCTTCTCGTAAAATTTGACAGAAATTCACAACTCTAGTAAGTAATTACTTCAAATTTTATTCACTTAACTCAAAACGTTTTTTATTGTACTGATAAATATAAATTTTACAAAAAATGCTTTACGGCGTAGATGGAGTTTGAAAGGTAGAGATTCGACAAAATCTCAAGATTAAATTCTTTTAATAATTTAAATATTATCTTCGTATATTATACGCAGTTTAATACCTCGAATTCTAAAAACTAAAGGCAGCCTTTCATATTAGATGAGATAGTTATTTGTAGAGATGTAAAGAAGATTCATCGCCATTCATATCTATCGGACTTCCAAAATACCAAATTTTAGGCGTGGAATTAATTTAATGATTGATTCGAAAAATAGTAATTCCAAAGAGGATTCGATGCAACACTTAATAAAAAATAGTTAATTTGAACAAACCAACAGAACCAGAAAATATCAAATTTTAAATCTACAAAAAAGGCAGTATAAGACATTCCAATCCTTACCACAACGAAAAAAGCATTTAGGATCGCTATTCCAAGAAATATGTCTGCTCTATAAACGTTTGTATTTTAAGATATTTTATCGCCTTCGGGTAAGATTTTGACTCGTGTAGCTCTTACCTCTCGGCAAATTGGAAGATACACGCTAAGCGGAAACTTGTTATATTAAATGGTTCATGTAGCCCTGAAGAAATAACACAGAAAAAGATATATAGTTAAATTTTTTCATGTTACATTTGAAATATATTTTAGATAAATGCTTTTTTGGGAGACTGGGCGATATCCATCATGAAATGTGGATTTCAGGCTATATTCACTGCTAAATATCCTTGGGAGTTGGTTTTCAAAATGAAATAGTAACTAGGTGAAATGAGTTCGAAGCTCAAGTGGACTTTTGCACAACCAATTCGAGTTAATGCCGTCGGGTAAACAGAATTGGTAAATGTGTACGAAGCAGACGGAATAAAAAATATATTCAAAATCGAATTATCTGTTTTAAGATCAGCTTTATAGGTTTCAGGAATTTCGTTAGAAGATGAAAAGATTTATATTCATGTATGCAGAATACGGATGGAACAATTTTTCTGAATGTTTATTTTCTTTCGTTTTTACTTCGAAGTGTGAAAGAAAAGTTAGAAAGAATATTTGAAGCTACTTCGAGGAAGGACTAAATAATATATGCTATTATATAAATACAAGAGAAAAGAATGGAATTATTACTTTCTTAAAAAATTAATCGATTGGTTTTGTTATTCGGTCAACTGAATTGGTTTTATCATTTAGCTAAAGTTATAAATGTATGAAAATGTATCTGATCTTTTTACCTTCGAATGTCTTAGGCACAGTTTAAGATGATTCATTAATGTTTTGTTTTGTTAATTTTAAAAAAAAATTCATTGTTAATATTTTTGCATACAATGACCTCATCTGACGCATGTATCGGATTATTAAATTTTTTAAATCTTCAATTAAACCACAAAATAATGCATTTAAAAAGTGAAGTGAAACATAGTGTGTCAGCGAATTTCTCGCCAATAGGGCAATCCAACGGAACGTTCTTCTAGTAACCCTAATGTTTTGTATATTACTTATTACCATAGTTGAGTTGTACTCGTTAACTACAACTATTTTATGAAAAAGAAGTTTAAAAAATATATTAAGGATTTTAATTTTGTTCTAAATTGTAATTGAAAGTTTTTTTACAATTAATAAGAAATACAATTTTATTTTTTAATGTAAATACAAATAGGGAATATTTATTTTCAGGTGTTAGTATGCGTTTTGAAAAATTGTCTGAAATCGTAATTTATAAAATTGTGTGCATTCTCACATTAAAAGGCAGCTGCATCGGAATTATTCGCTGTTCTCGTAAATCTTCTGCTGCTATAACTTTCGTTCCATTAATAATTTGTTATGTAGGCAATTGTGCAAGATGGATGTCAGGTAAAGGTATTTTGAATTAGCAGAATTGATGAAGAGTTTGTGGAATATATATTTTCTAAGTTAGGAAAGGATATTTGTTTATATTTACTGTTCCTATTATCCCCACAGTCCTTATGTTCAATGTGCAAGCGAAGCTACTAAATTCCTGCTCCCTTTGGGAGCGAAGTCGTAGGATGTTTTTTTTAAATTAAAAATTTCTGCCCGGTGCCGACAGGCATCGCATGCTCTAAATTTTACTTTTTACATATCAGACCGGCCCAGCCGGTATGTAAAACTACTTCAATATTTTTAAGATAAACAGCGATTCCAAAGGAAAAAAAATAATAATTTCAGTTACAGATTCAATAAATCTCAAATTAAAATCAAAACTCTAATACTTATCAGTTAGGATCATAATTTTAATGCGTAAAATGGTAACCATAACTGTTTCCTAGAAGTGTTTGTTTATTTTGTCCGCCATCTTTATTGGCGACTTTGCACCTTTGGCTCAGCAAGGGGCACACTATTCTTCTCTTTTAACCATTTAAACATGCAGAATTCATTTAGTAACGTTTTAATATCTTAAATGTTCCTTATACAATCATAAGAATCAAAATAACAATAAATGGAAAAATAAGAGATGCCATCTAATTAGGAAATTAAAAATTCTTTTGTCAGGGGATTAAAAATACCTTAGAAAGTTAAGATGGTGGATTCATTTTCGAGGAAATTCAATTTAAAGCAATTAAATATATATTTATTTCTTAGAACAATAAATAAATTCTTGTGTTAGATTAATAATTATGCATCGAATTACTTTTTCGTGTCCGAAAAGTGAACAATTGGCAAATACGACTTCGTATTAGGAAGTGTACCCTTATTATTGGATAATTCAATCTATTTATTTACTGACGATACTTAAAAGATTCAGATACCATCAAATACAAAATTTAATAAAATACATTATGAGGTTCAAATACCATGGGTACTTAAAAATATCAGATTCGAAAAATTCGGATGATACTCTAACTATATTAATTGAAACAAAAGCGACAAACTTTCAAAATAAATTGTATAAGTCACATAACAATTTCATTATTTATAATTTCCAAAAATCTTTGATAGATAAGCAGGTAAGATTTAATTTCCTGTACAAATGTTTTATTTTTGCGAAGGTAATATAGATTTCCCCAATACATAGTAAATCTGTTAAAGTATTACTCGAATTTTTGCAACTTTACGCTTTTGTTCCACATTTATTAACAAAAAAGGTGCACGGAATCGAAATCTATTATTTTCGACAATCACATGCTATTTCTCATTTTGCATACAGAACATGATCCATCATCACCCATTTTTATTAAAATAATACAGAACGATATTTAAAAATGTTCAGTATTTGAAATTTATCTTTTTGTAGATGTTCTATTATCCTGTATGACTCAGTTTTGAAAATGAAATGTGATGGTTCTTTAAAGCAACTCAGATAAGCATTTGGATTTTATTTTGAATATTTTTTTTTCATCTTAACTCATCCAAATATATTCAATTATATTAATATTATATTCAATATTATTCCAATTATATTCAAGAACCGAAGCGAAAAATTTCCCAAAAAAGCGATGTATTACTGAAATACTTGTTAATACTGAGTTGGAAGCATTTGTATGCAGAAATCATTTTAAAAAAATTTTCAGCTGATGTAAAGGAAATAATTGATAATATAAAAGTATTTATCAGCTGATGTAAAGGAGATAATTGATATAAATTAAGTGTTAATTTCGGGTAACTTTAAGAAATTATTTGTAATTAAATAAAATATTTCCAAAATAAAATTTACGTATTTTAAATACAATTCACAAATACTCAGCGAGTTACAGATGGTTTGTCAGCTACAATTATATATGCAAGAAATTTGCAAACTTACCCCATAATGTTAATCCTTTAAGCTTTTAATTTCAGACGGAGATGGTCCTTCCTCCAAACTTTTGTATATCCTAACGACACGACTATTAGAAGAATATAGGCGTAAAGATGGACGGTATTCAACTTTATTAAAGAAATAAAGACGACCATCTTTTTTTCAGTATCTTTTTATAACTGGCAATAATTTTTGCGAAAAATACATCAGAACATTATTATATCGAAAACATGGAAGTTTGTAACCAAGCAAGACAGTTCTTTACAAATCTTTCGTTTGCAGTTAGTGTCTGATACTGTAATTCTACCATCGAAGTAATTCTTAAAATGATAATAACTAAGGTTTGCTTTCTCTTTACAAATAAATGTACAAAATGGCAGATAATTCTAGTTAAAAGGGGGAATTTATTTTTATTCAACAAATATCATACCACAATTTCTCTCCTGAATTCATAAATGATATATTCTAGAAATGACTTGATCTATTTACACATATGCCATAGATTTTTTACGCAAATCTGAGATGTATTGTAATACTTTTAAAATACAATGTATTTCAGTATTTTATACGATGTCTGTTATGTATATATTATCCATTGCAGATCTGCACGAGAACTCAACGTGTTTTTTAAAAAAAATTTCTCATTAGATGAAAACGTAAATAAATGAAAATTTTACTTGCGAAAAAACACTTACTTGAATCTAGAATCGAATATAAATTCTGTAGGTGGTTATTTGGTTGTTGAAGGGCCGAAAGAGATGCAAAATTACTTTCGATATAGGAAAATATTATTCGAAAAGATTTACAAGGCAAAGATTCACAAAAGGTAATTCAGCTGTTAAAAGAAGTTTTTCTTTAAATCTTATAATTACTCAACTTGACGATCTCTTTCATCATAATATGGAAAGGTATTAACATATGAAAAACTTCTAGACTGATCAATGAAATGTTTACAACATACCATTTGGAACCAGGCAATCTTTTTTTTAGATTCTCTTCCTGCCGTAAAATTCAGAGAAATAATTGAAAGAATTTTGATTCAAAAGCAAGTAAGTTGCAATCTGTCAAAATTTCTATGCCCAAACATTCAATCTAGCTTTAAAAACTTTAATACAAATATAACATTCATGGTAAGCATTTCCAAAATGTCTAGCCATCTTGACTATCTAAAGGTGGTTGTTTTTACACTGAGCCAATTACAATCCCTCTAGTAGGAACACGCATGCGCATAAATTGTATAGTAGCAATATTTGTCCAATGAAAACAAGAACTTGGCTACAGCAGGCATACTTTGTGCATGGGCAATCTTTTTTCTGCTGCGTGACTTACTGCAATCTTCAATTTCTGCAATCTGAGTACTTTTGCAATTAGCTGGCTGAGTGTAAACCCAGCCTCACCATGAATATCAGAGGGTAAATATGACCAATAAAAGACATAAATTGTTCTATTATGGGGGGGAAAGACATTGAAAAACTTCTGCAGGGAGCTTGATACACTTACATATTTTTTGGCAGACATTGACAACATTCAGGAAATTAGATGCAGTCTTTTTTTTTAAAACCATGCTAGTTAAATCTTTACATAATTAATATTGCTTTTTTTCCTTTCCAGAATAAGACTGGGAATGAATACTTTGATAACAACTCTGAAAATTTAGGTACATAATACCAGTTGAGACATCTGAAATCAATTTTGATTTATATGAGGGTCGAAATCTAAGTTTCAATTCTGAATCATCCTCCATTAAATAATTAAGTACATTGTCGAACTATTTCGTAATAAATGTTAAATGGCCATTAAATATTATATATTCAAGAGGTGCAAAGCGCTACAGTACCTGAAGCATCTTCTATGATTAGATATCGTCTAATAGTTGTGCTAGAATTTCAAATTTCCGAGTTTTGAAGACAAAAGAGTTTCGAGTAAGAAGCAAATGAAAGTGTTTCTTATGAGAATGAGTCTGCCTTTCAAAAATATCGAAAATAATGTCCAGTACAATATTTTGCGAGTAGTTTTAAGTCATAAACACTATACATTTTCTCACTCACCATTAGTTACCTAATGAGAGAAAATGCAAATGAAGTGGGTATACCGAGTTGAAGCAGTAACGAGAGCAAAATACGATGAATCAATCGTAACATATATTTTAGTACCGCCTTTATGTTGCACAAATAAAACACCACGAACTTGCTAGTTTTTACACTTTTTAACTGAATTAAGCGTATATGACAGTAAATGTATTTTAATTTTTTCTTTCTTCTTAGTTTTGATAGAGGTTTAAAGTGAAGGTTGTATATTTGAAGCATGGGCAAAATCAAGTGTGATAAAAGTTAGTTTTTATCAGGGAAGGACTCAGTGCAATGAGAATTTAGAAATATATTTAATCTCTTCTGGAAAAAAGCGATACCTTCTTGCGAAACAAAAATATAAAATATTTATTATTGAAGTGACCGTACTCAGACTTATATAGTTTTTAACTGATGCACTTCTTTGAAATAAGGTTTATGCGTTATATGAGAAAAAGAAAATTGTAAAAAATTAAAGTTTAATTTTCATTGACAGATGATGCATTTCATATAAATTCAAATAGTCACTATGCAAATTAGGTAGTTTTCAAATTCTTGGTGCCTGTGCGATACAATATGTTTCATCTTATGAATTTACATAACATATATCGAGTGGTACTACTTGAGTAGTTACATCGTATTGCATTTATGGTTTATCTGCATTTCGATAGTACATGAGAAAAATAATATCAACTATTATTAGATTGTAAGTATCATATTCAGAATGAGTGACTTGTTGAAAAAAGATGATTGTTAAAATTGAAAAGACTGGGATGTACTTCCAGAAAGAAGACGGATCGAATTTCAAATGAAAATATGAATTCTTTTTCCAATCACTTCCTTCTAGTGCTCCACATTTGAATCCAGGAGATTTATGGCTGTAAGAATTCCTGAAAGTCCGTGTGTATGGAGAAATAAAAAAGAGCTTTGACTAAATCAAAAGCAAGTATAACACATCATGTTGCTGCACATTGAAATTTTCATTTCTTCATAATTGTCATACTAAATAATATATTACTATTTGTATACTAAACATAGTCGAACAGTGTAAATTAAGTGAGATAATATAAATCATCATGGATCTGCCGTTATAATGGACAATTTTTGAAATTACATTTTTTTTCTTAAATTTTAGGTGAAAAAAAGAAAGAAGATTCACAATTGATCTTATACATGTGACATCTCATTATAAAATCAATAATAACTTACTGTTTCAATCTGTTTACTACGCTGTTTTACTGTACTTCAATTGGAATAGAATTGACTTCAGTTCCTGCTGACATGAGTAGAATTATTATTTTTAATTTATTAATTCTTTATTATATTTTCTCCTCTGAAAAAGAATTAAAATTTCATTAAAGTCAGAGTAAGGGTTTAAGAATTATATTTTTCACTCTTTCGAAAAGGAAAATTAAATATGTGTGAAAATTCGAGTGTACGAAACAATAGAAGTGAGAGAAGAATTCTTTCTTCGTGAGATGTGTATTTTCAAAAGCATTCAGTTTATTATTAGAAACTTAAAATCAGGTAAATAACGAAGATTTTACAGTAAAATAAGAATGTTTTCCTTTGCAAAACAAATCAGGAAATAAAGAAAAAAAAATTCTTATCAAAATATTATGCGATTAAAATAAAAAGTAAATGTCAACAAAATAAATAGAGTGAATAAAAATACTTCCGTTATATCATTTGTTTTTCATATTCTACCAAACTTTTAGTTATTGTAAACATAAAAAAAATTCTTATTAGTTGTGCTAAAGCAACAGTTTACAATATCAATATCAAAGCTCCAAATTACTTAATATCTTCATGAAAGGAGTGACGCTCAAAATATGATACCCTAAACTCGAAATGCTTTCTGAAGCAAACCAAGTTTTCTTCCTTCCTTTCATTTCTTTTGATTTATTTGCTTATTTGACGTAGCTTTTTCTTTGCCTCTTCAGTCTTCATCCAACATCCTTCATCTGCAAATGCACTCGGATCACGATTGCAGTCAGACATGCTATCCTGAAAGATGGGAAAAAGAAATAGGACAAAAACAATTTCACTTCCTAGAACGGAAATTAAAGGAGGAAAATGTGGTTTTTCATCGTATATTTTTCTTTTAGATATAAATATAAATAACCTAAAATTGACTGTTATGCTCAGATGTCAAATATTAATTTTTTAGTGTTTAGATTTATATATCTGTTCACTGGGTGATTGTTGTATCGTATATAAGTAAAGAAAATTGCAAACAAAAATATGTTTACTTTTTAACTCTTTTGTGGTATTTTCTTAATTTAAAGTATACTTTTACCCGTTGTATGTTTTCTTTTATTTTGAATTGAATGGAATTCATTTTTCATAATATTTCTCATATATGCATATGACCACTTTTTTCACTTTCTCGTATACAAAATAAATGTAGAGAAAGTTCTGTAATGATCAAATCCTTTAAACTTAAAGTTTAACGATTATTCTAGTTTTATTGTTTAAGAAATACGTGTTTGGAATTATATTTATTTCTCTGATTGTTTCTTCATACAATAACTAACTCAGAGGACATAGTCTTCACAAAATATTGAAATAGTTAATAATATGATAAAAAATGGAAAGGGGCAATTCTGAAAAATCTATTGAGTTATAGCTCAAATGAAATGATCCCATAAAAACATTTTTTTTTGTATTCTCCAAATCCAAACACAAACAAAAAAGTATAATTAAAACAAAGTCATTGATAATTTTTATTAGAAATTAAAGAGTGGCCATTGGCTTATACACGAATATAATAAGATACGATTAAAATAAAAGAATTAAAAACATATCTATCAAATAAATTAAATTTTAAAAGCAAAAAGGTATGATATTGTCTTGTGAAATGTGAGAAAGATTGAAATTTAAAGTTTAAAGTTTTGTTTGGTTTATTTACACATTGAGAAAATGCCAGTATTGTTATATTATGATTCAAATTTGGTAAATCATATATCTCTTGGTAGAACTGATTTCCGGCAATTGTCTTTATTTATTTATTCTTCATAAATAAGTAAAATATATAGGATGCAGATAAAGAAATAAAACATGTTGATTTACATTGAATATATTGATTGACTTTGCCTGACTTCTACTTTCACGACCATGTGTCTTAAAAGTACACAGCAAATACAAAAACAAATGAATATAGTAAGATACGATGAAAAAATATGAATTACAAGGACATATTTATAAAAATAACTTTAAAAGGAAAAAGATATGAATATTATTTTATAAATGAAATGTAAGAAAGAAATAAATTTAGTATTTTAAGTTGTAATTAACTATAGATTAAAATCCAATTTTTAAAATAAGTTTTGTTTTGTTTAATCACACAGAGAAAAATGATCAATAATGTGTTATTATGATTCAAATTCAGTAATTTATATATTTTTTGACAGAAGTGATTGTCGGCAATTACCTTAATTTATTTTTATGGCATATGCAAGCAAAATATATAAAAATGCATATAAAGAACAAAATTTATTATTTTATATAGAGTGCATTGGGTGATCTTGCTTGATCTCTATTTTCACAACAATATGTCTTTAAAATGCACAGCAAATAAAAAAGTATTTAAAAATGAAGAAAAGCTATAACAACATTATAGTGTTTCTTAAATCAAAAATAATAATAATAAAATTACAGGATATATTCCCAGTATTTATATTCATAAAATAATTAAATAGTTAAATATAAATATATATAGTTAAATCCAACGAATATAGCAAAGAAATTTTGTGGATAATAAAACAAAAAATGGTTGAAATATATATTTTTTCTTAAAATTTGAAATTACTTAGTTTATTGGTAGTTGTGAGCGTGCAGCTGCAGTATTATTCTAACTTCCGTAATACCAATTGTAAGTGTGTTATATCCATTGATCATTTGTATTCACTGCCGTTTATCCGGCTCTCTTTAAGCACCTTAACTATCAGGGTGCCTATTAGTTGCTTAATCTGATATATTCACTATATGTAATGGAGTTAAATTTTAAGATGAATTGTGTCTATGTTTATCTTGCAAGAATCAAACTGTTTGTGTTATATCCATTAGGATAAGTGTAAACTTTTGCAAATGTACATAAATATAGACAAAGGGGGCATATAAAAATTGCATTTCATATTTTTAATAAAATTGATTACTTTCAAAAATACTGTAGCATGAATAAAATACCACACAGAATTACACGTCTTAATATTGCAGAAAGAAGCGAGGAAGATAATATGATGTAGAGAAGATATAGTGAAATAACACACACACGTACGAATTTTGTGAAAAAAAGTCTTAAAAGAAAGGAAAAAATATCAGAGTATTGAATCATCATTTTCACATTTCCTTTGCGTCTTTAGCAGGACTTACATGCTTTTTGACTTCTCTCAATAGATGAAAATACTTTCACGTGAAACTTGAGTGTTTCTAGAAGAAAAACCAGTCATTATCTCCACATTTCCTGTCGTTTCTAACATGATTTACATTCTGTATGAATCTTTGTAATGGATGATAATCGATAAATAAAAAGAAACTTTCATGTTAAATGAAAGTGTTTCACGTATTTCTGAGAAACATTCATGTGTTTCTCAGAAAAATATCAATCGATCATCTTCATCACGTTTCTCATTATGACTTGTATGTTTTTGAGTTCTCGCAATGGATGAAACTCGCTAATGTCCAAAAGAAAAAAAGGATATACTTTCAGTTGTATTTATCTTTGTAAATATAATCTATAATTAATAGTATCACTATTTTTCATTTTAATTGTGACATTATTTTATATTTACTATCTGAATATAACGATCCAAAGATGATTCTAAATACCAATTAATTTAAAGCGAAAATTTAAATGTTGTAAGGTATCTCAACTTTTTCCACAAAAATACATGATGCCTATTCTGAGAAATACATCTGCTTTCCAGAAGAATATATTTTGAGATATTTTATCGCCTTAGGGGGGGGATTTTACCTCATGTAGGTTTATTCCTCTCGGCAAATTGAAAAATACGTACTGAACGAGAACTTGTTAAAGTAAACAGTTCGGATAGCGATAAAAGAAAACATGGAAAGCATAAAATTCACTTTTTTTCATTTTATATTTTAAATATATCTTGGATGAAAGTTCTGTTATGGTTAAATGATATTCATCTCAATATCTACGTTTCAGGTTATATTCAGCGTTAAATCTACATCGTAAAATGAAGTAGTGAAAAGCGAAAATGAGTTAGAAAGTGGAATGAGCTTTAGCCAAATGACTTCAACTGAATGTTACTAAATAAACAGGGCTGAAGAATGTTTATGAAGCAAATAGAATAAAAATATATTCAGAATAAAATTATCTGATTTAAGACCAGTCTTAGAGATTTTGAGTATTTTGTTAGAAGAAGAAATGTTTTGATATTTAAGTATGCAGAATGCAGTTAGAACATTTTTGACTTTCTCGTATACGTAAAATATAAAAAAATTACAGTAATTGTCAAAAAAATCCAAATAGAGATTTTGACTAATCTCTATTTTTTAGTACTTCACAAACCAATAAACACATTTTTTAGAAAAAGATTCATTCATCTATCTGTCTGTTTGTCTGTGACAAAGAGCTTAGAGTAAGACAAAATTTGAAAACGATCTTTTTATCAAATTTGCAGATTTTTATTAAATTTTGTATAAATTTCATACAAAAGAAGTTTGACTGATCGTTCGAATAAAAGAAAACACTGTAACTACTAAAAGAAGAGAGATGGATTGAAGATATAGTACATTGATTTGATATCTATCTATTTTTAATTCATATTTTAGTATTGTATTTCCTTGCTTATTATAAAATTCAGCATTATCGAAAAGGAATACAAGCTTTTTTGCTTCTAAGAAATGTATCTTATTCTGCGTAAGCTAGTTTTAGTGATATTTTTATACTTATTCAATTCTGCATACTTCCGAGACAAACTTTTTTATTTGATGAAGTGAATTAAAATGTATCTATTAGATTGAAAATGATATTAAATAAGGTTTTATCCAAGATCTCGGAATCTATTATTTTAATGCTAAAGTAAAATGAGCAGATATATAATATCGTGTACTAAATCTGTACTATATTTTCGTTAAACTTTCAATAAAAACAAAATGTTTGATGCACACTCCATTATCTTTGAAGTTGTAAGTCTTTTGAAATCCTAATTCGCACTCCTTCTCTTTTTTATTCCATTAAAGTATCCTTTTCAGTTTACTCTAAGGAAATACTAACTCGAATTATATTCTATCAAGTTAAACTCTAAGTAGTATTTATAAATGCAACTAATTATAAATCTCTATAAATAATGCAAACGTGATCTTGCATTTAAAGAACCTGATTATTTCATCTAAAATTATTAGATTTCATGCAAATATTCTTCGGAAATATTGAAGAAACATCACAAAGATCTTTTTCTTTTAAAATTTTAATTAATTAAAAATCAAGCGAGATTTTGATATTTTTATGATAACTAATTACAAGAAAATAAAATTTCCATCATTAACCTTTTCTATTCAAAAACAGACGATCTTTTTAATGATTTGGATTTTATTTTATAATAATATTTCTTAAAAAAATAGGTTTATAACATGATTTTGAGCAATACTTTCAAGCCTTCAATGAAATTAAAATGGCTGTCAGAGTTAATTCATTTGATAACGCAATATTCTCCCTTTGCAGAAAATAACGGAATAAAACATTTCGTTTTTGATTGAGGTAATTACGGAAGAAAACACATCGTTTTTGATTTAGGTAATTTACATGTATAAGAATGTTAAATACTTAAACCCACGAAAAGAAATCCACATTGAGAAAATTAATTACGAAAATGTTAATTTTTAATTGACATTATAACATCATAGGATTCACCTATATGAAAATTGTTCACATGCACAATAAACAGAATAGAATAATAGTTATTAAAATAATAAGGTTTTACGTCTGTCACTGATTCACAACAGTACTTTAGGATATATATATTTAGGACACTTTTTACATTTTCAAGTTATGAATTAGAGATTTATTTAAAATTTAAAGCAATTACTATTCCTAAGAGCCATTTATTCACCAAAAGCGGCTAATTAATGAATAAAAATATTTTACTGGAGTCAAAGCGTTTATTTTAACAAGATTTTTTTTACGAGTGACACTAAATTGAAGGGAAAATATTACTTTACCAGTCTGAGTTTTAAAAAGACAATTATAACTTAATTTACTCCAACTGAAAATGTACATATAAAAGAAACTTCTATAGAAATAAAACAAGGATTAGTAAATAAGTGCGCTAACGAAAATTTGTCAGAATTTAGAATACACATATTTCAGCACATGTCCTTATGTTTACCAAATTGAATAAATATTTTAAAAATATTTCACACGTATTTAGATACCGTTTATGTATATGATTTAAAAATAAATGCAATTTGAAATGTCGAAATAAAATGCCTATCTCAAAAAAATAGATATTTCATATTGTTTATCATTAATGTTTTGAAAACTGATAAAATGGTAAAAGTACCATGTTTTGGTGAAAATATTGCTAAATGCTTTAAGTTTTAAACCTAACATGCAGCAAGAAAATCTTCAGATTTATTTTATCCAGTTTAAAATGTACTTAGTGTTTCGGGTAAAGTTGGCTGTATGATCATAACGAGCAATCCCTTTTATCTCATCAAAGTTTTTTTCCACTAGCATATTATATTCTTTTCAATAGCTGAACTGGAACAACATATGCATTTAAAAATTAACATAGAGCATTTCGTATCTAAAAATTTTTAAAAAATACAGTAAAACTGAGAAAATTATACTCAAGAATTATCCAGTGACTTAATCAGTTTCAACAAATTGATGAAGGTAAAGGACTGCGGCCGAAGGAAAGTTTTTTTAAAATTAGATTTTTAAAAAATTATCTATGATTTTTAGATGCATTGTCAATTATAAACACTATAAATACATAAAAATTATCTGAAAATATAGTATATTTTAAGAAAAGGGAAAATTGGTTGTAAATTTTAGTGAAATTTAATCAAAACGGTTTACGCTCTACACAAAATTATAATGCATCGATCTTATTTTTCTTTGCACGCAAGTTATAGAATATAATGATGAATAAAATGAACCAAAAGCTAAGAAAAATTTTGAGATGCAAAGAAATCATGGGTAAAAATATGCGAATATATGCATTTTTACCATAAATGTACAACAATTTTTATAAAAAAAATACCTATAATTAAAGAAGTATTTCACCAACAATCAAACTTTTGGTTCATTTTACTACCCATATTATTTAAAACACATGCTGAAAGTTTTACGTAAATGCCTACAGCAGTTTTGGGGATATAATGTAAATGGTGAAGAATTTTTATGAAAATTAAATATTGAGAAAATTGAAGTTAAAAGACAAAATTTAGCTAAAAGATATGTGACCCTGGATGGTAGGTCAGGCCTTCCTTTTCCTGGAAAATATATGCTGTTTTGGAAAGGGGAAAGTCTGAACTACAAGTAACAACAATAAGAAAAAAATTCGCCAATGCAGTCTATAACCAATACTTTTAACGTAGTCGGATACCTTAAATCATTTAAAGTTTAGTTAATACTAGCCACCTTTGGCGACCAGCTGGTTCGCCATGAATAATGCGTTCTAAAATTTTCAATTAAATCACATATTCATTAGCCTTGAAGTAATTCCGGGCATTTATTGGCCTGAAATTAATATTTTCTTGAAGAAGATGGGCGGAAACTTCTAAAAGAACGCGTTTTCATAATAATATTCTTTAATTTTATAAATCAGTCAGTTTTAACTATCGATTATGCTTCCAAAACATTAAAAATGTTTTTTTTTCCAGTGATGTTGCCAAAATATTAAATATGTTTTTTTAAAGAAAGCAAAAAAGGGGAAAAAATTATTGAATTAATGATACAGATATTGATAACGATTATAGAAATATGCCATTAAATCGGGATTTCCATGCATAAATTCAATCAGGTTTACCGTAAATAAAGAAAATTTGTTGAATTAATGATTTAGATATTGTAAACGATTATAGGAACCTTTGCTTTGTATTTATTTTCGTAGAAAATATCAATCACATTTCATATTTATTTTATTTTATACAGTCACGTGCTAAAAGTTGCATATCTGTAGATTTGATTTGCGATGATAGTTGTTTTTTTATTTGAACTTCCGTCATCATTTTCTTATATTTTATACAGTCATGTGCTAAAAAAACAGGTTTAAAATATTTCTTTAAAAATTCGTTAAAAATAGAAGCTTGAGTTATACATTAGAACACTGATACCATTAGAAAGTTAATTTTTTATTATTGCAGGCAATTTCGGAAGCAATTGTTAAGATGAATTTTGCTTTTAGATATAATTTTTTTTGCCTAAATTATCATATTTTCGACCACTTGGTATCATTTTTATACAAACATTCTTATCCTGTATAGGAAGGATAAGAATGTTTGTTCTACTGCAAGATCGATGTTTGACAATCTAAGAATTAATTTCTTATTTAAATTTCGCAATCGAAATAGCTTCTATACTCATTATTACAAATAATATTGTTGAAAAGTTTTCTTTTACAGATGTTGTCATATAGACTAAAATATAGACTCTATATATAGAGTCATATAGACTCTAGACTAAAATATATTCCTGGAATAATCTTATAAATCGGTCTAGATGGAGTTCGGAAATTATCAGGAAAATACGAATCAACTTCAAGAAGGAAATATAGGATTCAACATCAACAGCATGTGGCAGACCAAATAATATTTCTTTCGATTTCACTTTATGTATTTCTTAAAATTTCGATTTTTTTGACATGCTGTTTATATAAATGATACTTTATAACAATTTATCTATGTCTCTATTAATAATAAAAATGAATGTGTGCGCTTGTGTTGACCCTTTCCTTGCCAAATCATTTGCCCTAGAACTGCCCGATAACATGGCATATATAATTTTGAAAAGTTGGAACCATGGAGCGATATTTTAAATATTTCGTTAGAATTTTAACTATTTAAAAATTATTTAAAATTTTGGAGTTTTTCCAACCTAACCTTCAAAGATTTTATTCCGAAAGATTATTTTTACACTGTTTCAAAATTTAGAAAAGTAATTGGTATTATATATCTTAATAATGAAAGTAATTGGTTTTAAATTCCGCATTTATGATTTATTTCAGAAAAATATCTAAATATTTTTTAAAATATTAAAAAAATGCATAATAAATATTTTTATAAATAAAATATTTAAATTATTGTTACATAATTTTTAACAAATATATTTCATTGCTGTCGTGAGATCCAAACTATTTTAATTGTTTCACTCAATAGTTAATTATTTGATTTTTTTTCCATTGTTGAAAGTTAAGGATGAAAAGTTCTGCTACTTCAGATTCTTCTGAGAAGCTTATATGAGAAAATAATCGGAGAAATTACATTACTCTAAATACAAAATTGAATTTGAAATTGATTATCCAGGTACTCATGCTTTGAATTCGATTGCAGTTCTTTTAAAGAAGTACAGTTTCATTATAAAAACTCTTGTTTATTGAGAGAATCAAGATATTTCTTATGTGCTAAGAAATGCTTATGTAATAGTTAAACACATGTCGTTGTTACTTAGGGCATTTATCTCTAGACAAGCCCGCTGATGAAGTCAGCTATTTTAAGCCGAGTTTTAGCGTCTTTTGTTTTCAGTGGCGAAATCTAGGGCCAAAAGTACGTATTGGTTACTCATGCGTCACAACATTCACTTTAACAACCAATTTTAACTGGGGGGGGATTTTCCACACACCTCATATTTAGTACACATGCGAAGAAAACCATGCCGGAACCGGGACTCGAATCCGGGACGCCCAGACAAGGGAAAGACGCGTATCCCTTAAGCCAAGACGCCAGCTGAATTCATTAACAGATAGGCAATGATTTATTATTATTAAATTTTATTTTAAATAAATCGATTTTCACCACCAGTTGTTTAGCCAGTGATGCTTATCGCATTAAATTCCGATTAAATAATCTAAATGCATGATCAAGTCCATGATTTCTCAAATTGTTATGTATTTAAAATCGTCCTGTTTTATTACGGCTTTATTTTATGTAAATATCTCGACATTATAGTTTCATTTTTTTATTCATTATGTTAACTATACATATCTTAATAGAGTGCTGCTTTTCAGATAGGTTTCATATTTCAATAATCTAAACTTTTTCATTTTTAGGGCGACAATGTAATCTATTGATGGAAATTTGGGGGAAAAAATTTAAATTTTTTACACTTGAGAGAAATTTGCATTAAATTTTTAAATGCCTTATCCTTTATTTTTATGCTAAAATATTTTCGGAAGCTAACAGCAAAAAATGCAAATTATTTTTTAAAAATCGTATCGTTTTATCATATATTGTTTTATATATTATTCAAAAATATGATTCATTACATACAATTTATTATTTGTACTAATATTATAAATGTGAAAGTTTGGATGGATCATTGTTTGTTACCCAATCACGCCAGAACGTCTGAACAGAATTGGATGAAATTTAGCACACAGATAGATAATAGTCAGGAATAGAATATAGGATACTTTTTGTTCCAGTTATTTGAGTGGTTAATTTTTTATTAACTAAAAACTAACTTTCGCGCCAAAAAGCGGAAGCCGAATCCCTTGAAAGATAAGTAAGGCTCCAGGGTTTTTCCCCTTCCAACAGAAATGATCTTAGGCTTCGCAGAATTTCACCCATTATTTCAAACGATTCTATTTATTTTCTTTGTGCTTGATATATTTAAAATCAAATGTTGTGAATTAATCGATCTTTCGGATTCATTCTGAAGTACTTTTAAATTAAAAGAAAACAAAATAAAGGAAATAAAAAATTTCTAATCTGCATTGCGTTTCCCCAACTGGCGTAGAAAAGTCAGACACGGGCATTACGCCAACTGGCGGTGAAAAATCGCGCGTGACTTTGACATTGGTGTTTTCATTTAAATTAAAAGTTTAAAAATGATGTGTATAATACTTTTGTAGCTATTTCATTCTCGATCAATAAATAAAATGGATTTGACGGAATACGGACTTGATTTGCTATTTTGTTTTATTTTGGGTATACAATGTAAATAAATTGTTTTTATGATAGTTGGGTGTTTTTGTTATTAAATTATTTTATGATATATATTTTTCGTACTTGCTTATACTTTTAAATGTTTCGTTTTTAGGTTAGGTTTTTTTTATTTTTCATTATTTGATAGTTTTTCGTACATACACATCAAAACTTCCACGCGGACAGAGTCGCGGGTAATAGCTAGTTGTATTAAACATTTTAAATCGTTTTTAAAAATCAAGATGTAGATTTTAATAAATTACAACAGAAAAATTTAGTTTAATTTGAATTTGATTTCTAATTGAAATTTTCTTAATATATGTGCCGAATTTTGAAATTGTAAGTCAAAAGGTCTGACCTGTAGAGTGTTAATGCGTATGTATACACATATTAATCTTTAATATTACTTGAGATGTTTTAACATTTTTAATAATCAAATAAATTAAAGAACTGTTTTAAAACAATAAATCACTTAAGATTAAAATTGCAATTAACACGTAAACTTCAACTTCTCTAATGAAAGAAATTTTTAATCAGAAGAATTATCGCATCAAAATCAACCAAAAAATAATGTTTAATACAATCAATCCATTATGCCATTAAAAAAATTGAAAAGTAATAAACAGTTCGTACTTAATCAAGGTTTGTGGAAAAGATGAAAAAAGTTTTAGAAATCGGAAACGAAAAGACAGAAGGGAAAACTGTTGTTGTTAAGAAGTTGAAAAAGAGTTTATATGTAATAGAATGATAACATTTTGACCTTTAAAATGTAGCCGCAGTTATCAGATTTCACAGGAAATTGAGAAGATTGTTATTTTTATTATTTATCTTTCATTTGTATAATAGGTTTTGCATCTGTAAAATCTTGATTTCCGCTTTATTTATTCGATTTAATAAAGCAAGATATGTATTTTAGAGCCTTTTCATTATTTTTGAAATACTGGTAGTGAGGCAGCTGCTAGTGTTAACAAACATTGCTATTAGAATTATCAAACATTTAATAAACATTCATTTTTTTATAGAAGCAAAAGCAGGTGCTTCACTGTATCTAAATTAGTAAGTAAATGTAATATTTCAGGATACTTTTATGACTTTTATTTCTATAATATGGTGCAAATTTATGTTGTAATTATGAATAAAAAATGGAGAAATTTGTCGCTAAGTTAAGAATAAAAGTTCCAAAATAGAATTTCCCTCACCTACTATTTCAAATAAATGAGAAACTTAAGAATACTTTAATTAAAATATTCCCATACAAGTGTAAATTTATTAAATATTTCATTAAGAATTTAACATTATCTATAAAATTAATTTGTTGAACTATTTTTAAATGAAGCGAATCCTGATTCAATTTCCGGGATAAAACAACAACAATATCTATAAACATAATACAATATTAAACATCTATAACAAATACTGTTACAAATCTATGATGCTCTTTCCACCACAGTTAATTCAATTAATGGAAAGACTGTTTTACGATCGTTTACTATATTATGTGCTGATCGGGTCAACGATTCTAAGCTTGGCGACAAACTTGGCGTCAATTTGGGAATGTTAGCAATAAAATAGATATTACTTTAAACTTCGAGAATTTTATCAACTCAGCCAATATAAGTCAAGATACGCCTGAATTGTCCAGAAACTTCTCGGCCTTCCTCCCGGGAATTAATTAGTGATTCTACCTGCTCATCATTGTTGTGCTATATTTTGCTTGTTGCCTACTGCTGTGTCTCCAACTGGGAATTTGTTTGCATATCAGTGACTTTGTGCTAACAAAGTCTTCGTTTATTACAGTGGCCTGTTGACAATGCATCTCCATACATTCACAACATCAACCCGCTAACTTTACGGTATTAGAGGTGAAGGTTGTGTAACAATATAATACTTGAATTTTATTTTTCTGTTATGAGTAAAGAAACCTTGTAAGTGAGGTTAAGAAATAAAATAATAGAATGCTTTAGTAGAATTCTCAACTCTTCAAAGACTTTTTACAATTATTTACCGCAAATGAGTACACTTTTTGACTACGTAAAAAATAGTTTCTGAGGTAAAAAGATGTCTGACTAAATTTTTAATTTAATCAATAGCAATAGAAGGATTCTCACTACTTAAAAAATGATACTGAGATCAATCGTCTATTTTCTTTCAAAACTCAACGTTTATTCAGGAAAGTTGAAAGAAGTTGCTTTTAGTAATAATAGTTTAGTGTCAATATCAGAACGCTGGAGTGCTTGCTTCTACATGAAACATGTGGAGATCAAAATTTGCTACCAGAAAGCTGAGAGGCTTTTTAGAATACATTAGCATATCTCCATTGCTTTCTTTCCTTTTTATTTTTTTCTAGTTAAAAAGCACTTTCGGTTGAAGTCTATTTTAACGTGCTGCTTTCATATAGCCAAAGATATCAGAAGTCACCAAAATAAAATCAAGGTGATTGACAAGGTAAACAATACTGTGAATAAGGTAGCTAGAAAAATTACTTAGTTGCTTATTTGGATTAGCATATTGGAAATAATGTCATGCAGCAAAATTGAGAAGTTTTCATATCTATTTCCTTAACCTCACCATCAACAACAAATGTACGACTTTTTTGTTTTTACTTTATTTTTAAGTAAAACACATAACATATTATAGAAAATGAAATAAACAAGATTCTACAAGGGGCAATACATTAGACTACACATTTTCTATTTTGGCTTCAAAAATTAAGGACTTAAAGAAAAACGGCCACACTTATGAACAACAACATAGCTTAGACGATTAATTTACGCATATTTTTCTCCAGAATTAAACACTGAATAGCAACAAATTTGAAAAAAATTGGTAGATAAAATGAAAAAAACTGCAGGAAATTCAAACAAATTATTTAT
This sequence comes from Argiope trifasciata, assembly GCA_026543055.1. Classification (NCBI taxonomy): domain Eukaryota; kingdom Metazoa; phylum Arthropoda; class Arachnida; order Araneae; family Araneidae; genus Argiope; species Argiope trifasciata. The sequence goes on along the minus strand of JAPMOQ010015878.1, from coordinate 607,310 downwards.
TATAACTGAAGAAACAATGTTGACAACTTAATTACTACAAGCAGTTATTTAAACAACAATAACAAAGAAAAACTTTTTTAAAAGAAAAATAACAGATAATGAAATTTAATTTTCCTATATGTTTGTATTATGTATATTTTTTTGTATTACATCAGCATTTTCACATTTAAAATCAATTATTTTTGAATAAATTTGAATGCTTATTCTTGAATAATCAACCATATATTCACAGTTGACGTTTCAAATGTATCTGTCAGATTCTGTCAAGAAAATCAGATTCAATGCTCAATGCTTTTGATTTTTTTAAAACGTTTACAATTAAGTTTGCTTGACAAAATGTCTCATATTGACTTTTGTAAAAATACATTACCTTTTATATCTTCATTTAAACTATGCTTTAATTATTTTAGAAGAAAGCTCTACATTTTTCGTCATACCAAAATTTTATAATTTTACATTCCTTTTTCTTTTCGTTTGTTTCAGCATATTTAAACTCATGGTTCTTGCTCCATAAAAAACCCATAACAAAACAGGTCTTCAAACATACTAGTGGAAAAAAAGGTAAAATCAATTTATTCCATTGTTTTTTTCGAACATGGGAAACATAATATGTGTGATGAGAAACAAGATTAAATTTCCATACTGGAAAAGTTCTATAAAATTATTTATTGAGATATCAACCTCTTAAAACAGGTTTTCATCCAAATTTCACAAGCAAGACATTCTTAACACAGCATTGTCCGTCAAGATTTTAAAGATGATCAGCAACAAGCTGAGTCAGAAACGAAGGGGAAAAAAAGAGAATCATTTCTACTCCTTAGCTTTTCTCCCATTACCTTACACTAAGTATTACACATAGACAGGGATTCTGGTTAGCAGTTGCAACATCAACCTTTTCCATTGTGGGTATCAGAGACCGGATTTCTCAACCCCGTCACGAACAAAATGGAACTCAGAATATGCTACCCGAAACTCGAGATACCTTTTGGTGTTCTCTAATCCTCCTTTTTCTTTAATTTTCCCTCTCTGCCCGTTTGAGGAGGGTTTTTTTTTGGTTAAGGAAAATTCATTTCTTTGCCCATCTCCGAATTCTAGCCAACTTTTTTTCTTTACCATGTCATATCTAAAGGATGACTGAAGCTAGATGCCTGATCCAAAAATGAATGAAAAGAGAAGTTGCTTTAACCACAAAACGTAAAATTGTTTTAAAAAACTTGGCGAGTTTTCTCTGTTCACTGTTTCCTCGTTTCAGTTTAAGATTTATCTAGACATTTTAAATAAACTTTTTAAAAAATGAAATCTACGATCGCAAATTTCACGTTACTATGTGAGAATATTATTATTTTTAAGTCATTATTTGTCTTAATTGTTTTATGTCATTAACCAGTTTAAAACTGTATGAAACAACCACAAGACTTCTTTATCACTCTCGATTCCTCCCCCCCTCTCTCTCTCTATATATGATTTTTTTCAAACTTTTATTTCCAATTTTTCTACTTGGCAAACAAACTTTAGTATTTCGAACGATTTTGAGATGGACCAAAAACAAAAACAACATTGCTTTTTTTAAATATCGAAGCATGTGTAATCTCATAGTCTCGTAATAATTTCGAACTGGTTTAAGCTGGTTAAGGATTTAAATGAACCAAGAGAATTATTAAGAATTCAGAAAATTAATAATTTGGATATCAAGTTTTAACTTTGTTTGGCGATGAAAATAACTGAATTATATTTTTATAGCACTAAAAGCGAGATATTGATGCCTTAAAAGTGATAAATCTCCAATTTGTTGCTTACATATTTTGAAGATTCAAAAGCCTGAAACGAAACATCATGTTCTCACATGATTATAATTTCTCTCGTGATTTTTTTTCTTAAACGCTTTTTAAGCAATGTATTTACAAAATTCTTTGATGAGGTTAGAGAAAACTTTTCTCTATATAAATATTTACACCTAATAGACATATCTAAAAAGGGAAAATGTACCGAAATACTTTGTTAAATTCTTTTACCAGTTAGTAAAAATTGTCTAGCAAGCTATAAGTAACAGATTATTTGATTTGCATTTTATATTAATTTTCTAGGTAATATTTCAAAAGGTATGCCAGATATCAGACCTAGTATATCTTGTCCTAGTAGTCCTATACCAAATAAAAATTCATGTATAGGAATTCATGTATTAAAATCAAGACATTTAAAAAATGCTTTATTTTTATGTTCTAGAAAATATTGTCTAATCTTTATAATTTATATTTTTAACTAATATGCTATAGTAAATATTATTTGTTATATTTATAACTTATAAAGGCCGCGGTGACCTAGTGATAAGGTCTCGGCTTCGGAAGCGGAGGGTTTCAGGTTCGTGACTCGATTCCACCGAAGATCCGTCGTGTGAGGGGGTCTCTTGCAAGTTAAATCTGTCAGGGCAAGTGTCCTCCCACTGGTGTGGTGTGGAGAGGGGGGTGCTACTTCAGGTGTCGTCCTCGTCATCTGACCGTGGTCCAAAATTACGAGGTCCATCGCAAAATAGCCCTCGTGTTGCTTTAAACGGGACGTTAATATAACTAAACTAAAAACAAACTATAACTTATATTTTTAAATATTTATTTTTAATACATTTTTATATAATACATAAGATATGAGATTCAGCTGATAGTATGATAATTACTCAATAAATGAAGCAGGTATACTTATTTTATTTTGTTATTGAAAGTTTGCTAAGTGCGTCTTATGCTGAAAATATGCGATAATTTCTAAAACCAGGAGATTTTTCTTTTAATATATTAGATCTGATTACAGTATTGACATTTGTGTATATATGTTAGAACGTATTTTAATTTATATGTTCTAGCCATGGAATAAATCACACATTTATTTAACTTCCCTTGATGAAAATAAACATATTTACAAAGTTTCAGACAATTTTATCAGATTGGAGCCATATGTTCTAAAACTTCAATTTCAGATGTCAACAATAAAGGGTTATTTTTCATACTGGGAAAATAACATCAGGAATTTCATACTCATAAACTTGAGTAAAACCGACGAATTTTACCATTAATAATTAAAAAAAGAAAGAAAGAATTTTCTATATCCCTTTCAAACAATGTTCATTCATACAATATTTCAAAAGATAACTTAAAAAGAGATAAGTGAACTTACTTATCTATAGACATAAGCAGATATTTGTCATCGAAAGAAATATGGAAATATTTCGATTTCGATTTCCCAAATGTATGGTGACATGTGAGTAAATATCTCCTTTATAAAGGAGAATTTTTTGGAAGGAAATTTTATCCCCTTAGGAATATGAATTTGCCTGATGTAACTTTTGTTTTCTGACATGCCAAAAATTACGTCCTGCAGGGATAACATTAAAGCAGACATCTCGGATAGAAATTGAAAAAAAAAATCTATTGCTTACAACTATTCTTGGATGAATGGTTTGCATACTATAAAAAATTTGGAGATATTCATAGACGAATTCAATCGAATGTGGGTTTAGAAAAAGAATTGTGGAGATTCGAGTCCCTAGAGCAAAACATCATAACAGCTAATAATGAAATTGTGTAATAATGAAAAAATAAACGTGGAACTATTTTTAAAAAATTATTCAAATAAAAAAAAAGAAATCCTGCTGTCCCAATATATGTTACCATAATAACTATAAAACGAAAATCTAGATAATAAAATATGATGCAGAGATTTAACATCTAAAATGTAGGTATTTATCAAATTTGCAGCCAAATTCACCAAGAGGATGAATTTCGGTCTTTTTGTATTATCATAAGCATGAAATGTGATATCTAAAAAAATACTTTGATTTAAAAATATGTGAAATGCGTTATGTTCTTTCGTGACTACAAATGATTTGTGATATTTTACTTCTGTTTCAATCGAATTGAAACTGTCTAAAACCCAGTTTCGGTTCTTCAGGGCCTATTGCTAAATTAAAAGGAATAATTGCTGAAAAGTCGTCAGGGTCACTAAAGAGGGAATAACATATTTAATATAGAGTATGATGGGAGGATTTGAATTTTAGATTAGAGCTAAAATGTTCTTCAAAAAATAATAAAATCAAAAGTTTTTGAGGAAAAAATAAAACTTTAGTAAATTTATAATTAAATAGCTCATCTATAGGGCACACATTTTTTTATTTATCAAGAAATAATTACATGCTAAATTTATTAACGCTTGGATCAATATTCTACCTTGTAGAGTATTTTGAAAGGGTTTATAAAACGAAATTACTCTTGGACCAATATTCTTCTTTGTACAGTATTTTGAAGGGGTTTTTATAAAACTTACTAACCTAATCATGTTAAAAATAATACAAATTCAATATGTGATAATATTTTCCCTTTCTAGTCTTACAGAATTTAAAATTTCCTGTAGAAGAAAAATCGAATTTATATTCAGGGATTCTAAAAGAATTCTGGAAAATATTACTATCCGAATATTCTTTTCCGATGTTGAATAGTAAAGGAAAATGTTGGCAAAATACGTCAGAAATTCTTGAAAGAAATCGAAAGAAATTTTGTTACACTGCACCATAAACAGCTCAGGAATTGAAAAAAAAAAATATTTATACGTTTTTATTAAATTTATTAATTTTTATGCAGTACATTGCATTAAAAAATATACAAAATTATGATGGAAATTATTCATGTGAACAGATCTCAGAAATGTATTCATTTTATTTTTTTATATAATTTGAGTATAGAACTACTATAGGGTTTAATTTGCATCCTTTTTGATGCTTAGTTATCAACTGGTGGAAATTAGGTCAATGAGCAGAAAAAAATATTGTTTTTTTCTAAAGTCAAAATGAATGATTCAGCAGGACCTTGAGATGGTCGTTACAACAGATGAGAGTTTCATTTACAGAGTCCTTGATATGAATATTTTACAAATCTGAATGTAATGGAAATAACACGCGTGCAATTTTTGACTTTTTTCTGATCGATTGAAATTAAATCTTGTCATTAAACTAAATTTTTAGTGAAAAATCACATATTAAATTTCAATTATTTCCAATTATTGGTCCCTGCAGTATTTGTGTTATCACACTTACATGGACATACACATACAAAAAGAAAAACGATCAATCATTGGATGGATTTAGTTCAAATTTGATATAGTTCAGCACTTTAGATGCTAAAATTTACGTTAAATTTCATTTATATACCTTCTTGAGTTTTGCAGTTATCATATATGCATGCTCTCAGAAATGTATCCACATTCTCTATTAAAGAAATGGATTCCAGATTAATTTAAAATCTGCAAATTTCTTGTAAAAATCACATGCCAAAGTTCATCCGTAAAGCATAAAGCAATTCTATTGACAAATATAATTCCAAAAATGTATTTTACCAGCATAGGAAAGTTTGATATTTAAGCATTCAGTAGAATTCTTTATAGTGATTCTTTTGAAGATCAATAAGAGTTTTTTTTCTACTACCAATTTTTTTCGAGTTTCTGTTTTTAATTTTTTTGCATTTAATTTGAGCAAACCATGATAAGTTTACTTTAAATAAAAAAAAAATATCTCTTGCTCGGTTTACGTAAAGACAGCAAGAAATTATATGTTATATTGGAACTTGGAAAAGTTGAAGAATCGTACAGTAGTAAAATATTAACTGCATAAATGATATGTTTTATTCCTTTTTTACGATTTTGCATTGAAGTATTTCTTAGGTTTATACTTTGCAAAGTTCTTGATGAAATTTTTCATAGGAATACGAAATTTTCTTTAAAGTTAGCTTTAAGAAATAAAATATTGTTTAAAAATATCAAAAAATAACATCAAAGCAGCAGAATTGGTAAATATATACATACATAGATATGTTAAGCGTACAGGTAAAAGAAATTGGTAAACAGTATTGGTAAACTTACATAGAGAAAAGAAAAGAAGTAACCGAAGAAAAAAAACAGATATTCAAAATTAAATTATCTATTCCAAGTCTGCTTCATTGGTTTCAGATTTTTTTAGAGGGCAATTGGTTTTATATTCATATATGCAGAAATAGAGTAGAAAACTTTTTGGATCAGAATGTTGCGTTTTTCTCCCATCTTCGTGGTATGGGAGAAAAGGCAGTAAAATTATGTTAGGAGATATTCAGAAAAATGAAATTTCTGTTGAATCATTAGAAAATATTATGGAAACAATTTGAAAATAGTTTTTTAAATCCTTATTCACTGGATTGGTTTCTGAATGCATTGTTTTTTTTTAATATTCAGAGAAACGAATCAAAACTTTTATTTAAAAAAGAAACTTCATAACAATTTTCAGTAACCAAGATTTTTCATATATATTTACTGATAAATAAAAAAAAAATTTAATCAGCAAACTACATTTTAAAAATTAATTTAGATTGCATATAGTTCTAATAATTTTTAATTTTTTGGGATGTATACAGTTTAACTTGTTCTCGCATTTCAAGCTATTAGAAATTTAAATTCAAATATTAATTTCGTATTATAAAGTTGCATTTTGATTAAAGTTATTCAAATTTTGCATAAGCTGGTTAATATTTTTTTGCCTTTATTTACTTCAGTTTAATGTATACAAAGGAAAAAATACAATTCAAGATTTTAACTCTAGTATTAATTTTCAAATTTTCTATTCTTATTTGAATTTTTTTTTAAAAATTCAGAAAAAAAATTCAAAAATATAAGATGTAAATTGTATACATTATGCTAGCGAATTTTCGCTTTTATAACTGAAATTGCTTCACCCAGCTGTAATATCATTGTTCGAAAAAAATATAAAATGCTTTAAATAAAATTTGACATCTCTTTAGAGATATTATTTATTCCTATGTAAAATTGTTACTACAAAAATTTTGTCTTGCTACATCATATTAAAACTTGAATATTTTCTAACTGTATTTTGAAAAGAATTAATTTTAAATTAGAATTATACAATTTTCATTAAGTTATTATTTGATATAAATTACATTCACTGCAATATCTTATGATATCTTGCGTTTTTATTGTAAAAGAAGCATACATAGAAAAAATATTGAAATCGCTAGAAAAAAATTCGAAATCAAAATTTTGGTGAATTTTTATGCGTGAGACCTGTTGAATATATAAACATATTTTTAGGAATTCCGAGATAAAGATTCATGTATCTTCCTGATAAATAGAGCAATGTTCCAATTATCCGACTTCGGACCAGATGCTATGTTCGAAACCAGATTCCGCCCAAATGATTCATGATTTATGTAGACCTGGTTTATACAAATTATGACATATAGAGTGATATGTCCTCTACTAATGCAATGAAGAAATTAAGAAACAGGTGGAAATGAAGATTCATGTATTGTCTAGATCAAAAGACAAACGTTCAAATTACTCGGCATCAGTTGCTATGTTCAAATCAGATTCCATCAAAATTCATGGTTTATGTGGACCTGGTACATGCGAAGTACAACTGCTACGAAGCTATTACGACTGCTACTACGACTGCTATTCTGCTACGAAGTGCAAGTAAAAGCAGACATGAAGATTCATGTATTGTTCTGAAATACATAACCTATGTTTAAGTTATGATATTTGTATGAAGAAATGTTTCTTCGAAAAACACGCGTGAGTGATAGATAAAAGAGAGGATGAAGATTCATATAATACTAATAGGCCAATGTTCAAATTATTTATTCGGCAACCAAATTCCAGCAAAATTCGTGGTTTATGTGGACTTCGTACATTCAAGATATGACATATGAAATCATATGTCTGCCACTAATGCAAGGAGGAAGTGGAGATACATAAGGGAAGGAACTTGCATGTATTTTCCTGGTCATTAGATCAATGTTCAAATTATAAGATTTGTATCAAACTTAATGCCTGCTTCCTTGAAAAACAGGTATTAAGTATGATAAATTAAATTATTATAATAATTTATCAAGTAAAAAACAGAATAAAAAGTTACATTTACCAAGAATTCAAATTAGAATATGTATTATAATAAATAATAAACAACATAATAAAATTGGTATGTAGGAAATTATTTTAAAAAGTTTTTATTTTATGCGAAGCTAATTTTCTACAATCGAATTCCAAAATACAGGGTTTTGTAAAAGATGAAGTTACGATGGAATAGAAATGCTAATTCTATTTAAAAGATTCTAATTCCGAATTCCTTTTGTTTCAAAGTGTCTTATTCAGCAGAATCTAAAACTCCCAAATGAAGTACCGGAAATTAATCGTCCGTTTTACAAAGCAGTTATCGGATTCTTCGCGTAGGATTAAAGATTATCTTTAATTACTACATTCTTATTTGTAATTAATCGAATTTCATTAATCATTAGCTAGTTAATAGATATTTGCATGACAATGCTTATCTTTTGTATGCGAGGAAAGAGTAGTGTAATTTCCGGATTTTGATAGAATTGGATGTAGCTTGTCATCCACATTTAAAGCGTTATATCATTGGGAAATTTCTTCTTTGGCTGGTAACATAAGTTTATCGCTTATCTGTTAGTAGTTTAATGACATTTAGCTAACAATTAATGGGCTATTATCTTTGGAACAAAAGCTGAAAAAGGGGGAGCACTTCTTCGCAATAATTACGTCGAATTTGTAAGGCTTTTCTTTTAGTTAAAAGATATCAGCTCAATTATTGATTCAATTTCCAGTTAAGGTTTTGAAGTTACTTGATGTGAATTAAAGTTTAACTCTTTATAATATTTGTGAACTGTTGAAAAGTGTTACAGAATTAAAAGAGGAAATTATTCTTATAAAGGCAAAGGTTTTGACATTGGTTTTTAATATTTTTTTGAATGAAAGGAAGTTACAGTTAATAGCATAATTTATTACACCCTAATTCCATATACAATTAATAAAATAGGAAAAAGTTTTGTGTTTAGAAACATTTAAGCCCTGATATGAGCATATTTGCAGTGTTTCAACATGGTGTATTAGAAAATATGGAAATAATTCTACTATTATATATTTGAAAATAAAAACTGCAATTAGGATAAAATGATTTTGTTAAATGCTGAAAAGTCATATATATTGATTCTGTTACGAAATTTTCCTTGAAATTGAGCAAGGTGATTTAATAAAAAAAAGCTAGATTATGAAAAATGACAATTTATGCCAGCGGAGACATGAAAATTTCCCTATGAATCGATTTGTATACATAGAACAAGATTTATATAAATTAACAACACAGAATCAAACTAAAAGTCTCTATATAAATTACAGAAATAGCAAAAAAGTCTATACATCCATTTACAATGCGATAATAATCACAAAAAAATCAGCATACTTGCAGTTTTAAGTGAATTTTCAGGTAATTTTTAATAAATTCAATTCTTTATATATGTCAATACGAAAAACGAGATAAATCTGTATAAAATACATTTTTTATTCCATATATCCAAAAATAAAAAATAAAGCGATCTTGCATTCAAATATTTTTATTTATTATTGTACAATATCAGAAGAAAGAATATAGGGATTGACAAGAGTGTTATAATATGCTGTACCTAAGTTTTATACAATACTGGTAAGAAGTTTTATCTTGCTCAAGTTTAATAGTTTTTTTTCTTACCTTATATTATTCGCCTATTTAAAAAATAACCACACTTATTCGTAAAAAGGTAAGCGGAATAAGCGTATAATGAAGGTAGACGACAGAACTTTGTAATCAAAGATTTGATTGAAATATAGAGGTCTTAATACCTAATCCGTTACCTTACATACATAAAAATATATCCTCTAACGTCCTAAAGGGATGTTTATTGGTGGATATGTAAATATGTCGAGTTCCATTACTCAGACATAAGATACAAGTACCTTCGTGTCTGCTTTGTCACGGATAATATTTGTTTATGTTTGAGTGACTACTAATGCCAGGAAAAAAACCTTTTGTGGCGTGCTACAGAAATTCGTTTTCGAAACAACTACCATTCTGTATGAATCGAGTTTAGCCCAGAATATCTGTTATTCACATATATCGCATTTAATGAAGATGGTATCAATATGTAAAGAAATTTATTGATTCTTTTTATGTCTAAACATCTTCATTTAATATTTGAGAATAAATTCACTTTATTCTTAATAAACTGTATAATTGTAGACAATTTGAATCCTTTTACATAATGTATAAACTTATATTTTATCATTATTTAGATTACAAACATACTTTTATGCATTAGTACATACACATAACATGTTTACAGAATCATAATTATAACTTCCTGTCTACTGATGGTATTTAAACAAGATTCATCAGACTGGAAGTTAATTTCGTAAGATTTAATGGAGTCCTGCATTTAATGCACGAATTCCTGTCTATGGAGTAAAGTAAGTTTTGGTAAGTATATACATTCTCCTTTTTTATGTGACAGATTTGCCTGAATGCTTATAGTCCCTATTTCACACAATAAGTGATGCTGTTAGTAATTTGCATGGCTTCTACCACACCTCATCCAAAGCTCCCTAATAGTTCGTCATTGGACTAAAAGAATCGTTCCCTTGATTTCGTTAGTTGTTTGAGTTTCAACACATCCTGTCGATTCAAATTCTGCTGCATTCAGTGGTGGCGGGGTGGTCGGCTGTATATAAGAAGAAGTTGTTTGAGTTTCTGTCTCATGGCTGTATTTTTAGGCGCTCTTCTGTTTTAAAGAAAATTGATGAGTCTATTGATAGATTGTAGATATTCTGAAAATGGACATTGTAGTGGAAGCTTTATAAGCCAGATAACATACTCAAGACTGAGTGATCACTTTTAGTCTTGTGGTCATGTCATCTGGCTACCATCCGTAAGGTCCCAGGTTCGATCCTACCTATCGCCAAATAGCAACATTGGTGATCTAGGACGATGAAAATAAACAAAAAACACAACCATCGTTTAGCTGTTGTCGCGCCCTCTACCCGAAAAGTATTAAAAAATAAAACGGCGATAAATAATCAACCGATTAAAAAAAATAATGGCGATAAATAATCAGCCAAATAAAATTGAATCAAGCTGATAAATAATCAACAGATAAAAAAAACCTGATAAATAATCAGCAAAAAAAAATGGCGATAAATAATCAGCCAATAAATAAAGAGTAAAAATAAAGCTGATAAATAATCAGGAAAAAAAAATGGGTAAGACGCATTAAAAATTCAACAGCCAATATGATCACTACTAAAAACAGAAACAAAAATATTGTTCGTTTCACCTCTCACTGAAGGGGGAGTATTGTAGTGGAAGCTTTATAAGCCAGATAACATACTCAAGACTGAGTGATCACTTTTAGTCTTGTGGTCATGTCATCTGGCTACCATCCGTAAGGTCCCAGGATCGATCCTACCTATCACCAAGTAGCAACAACATAAATAACATATTTTGTGAACTCATAGAAGGGAATCAGTAGATAAGTCTACCATCTCGTAGGCTGTTAAACAAAATGCCAATTTAAGACTATAGAAGGTTCATTATGAGCAATTCATTAAAAAATGGAAAATTCAAACTATAAATTAAAGAAAAATTTTAAATGTTTTTGCTGAAAGTACACTTGATGACGTTGCTATGTTAACTTCTAAAATAATTTATATAGAGATAATTTAAGAGTGTATACTATATACGAGCAGCTGGTTTCATATTCGATATTTTTTTCAATACACTGAAATAATTCCTTATAAGCAAAATAAGGAATTATGTTATTTATTTATAAACGTGTATACTTATGTTATATATTTAAAATTTAACGACCTTCTTATAAACACTTTTCGTTAAATGAACTCATGCACTATATTTCTGTCAAGAATAATTTAGTGCCATGTGAGAGACAAAATATATTTTAAATTTGATTTTTGGTTAATTTCTTGTATTTAAATCAATCTTCAAAAATGATTTATGTTTAAATACGCAATTCCTGATATAGAAAAATATGTGAGTTATATGTATAGATTTAAAAGTCCTTAACCAACTCCTTATAAATCCCTTGCATTGAATAAACATATACATCAGATTTATTTCAAGAATAATTTATGTTTAAATTTTTTTACTTGCATACAAGTAAAAAAATTTCAGATGTTAAATTTGATTTTTGACAAATTCCTTCTATTTTAATCAACCTTCAAAGATAATTAATATTTAAAGACACATTTTCAGATAAAGCAAAATATATGAAGTATGTTTTTATAATTAAAAGTCCTGAACGATATCCTTGTAAACTCCTCATGGAGAGTAAAAACAGGAATTAGATTTCTTTCAAGAATAACTTGGTAACATGAAAATACGAGATTTTGCAGGTGCTAAATTGGATTTTAGAGGAATTTTTTGCATTCAAATTAACTTTCAAACATAGTGTATAAGACATAATTTCTAATAAAGCAATATGCGAATTATGTTTTTATAATTATAAGTCCGTAACAATCTCTTTATAAACTTATTACGTTGGATAAACACTTTGATTAGATTTGTTTCAAGAATAATTTAGTGATATGCGACTAAGAGATTTTGTGGATGTTAAATTCGATTTTTTTTCTAATTTCCTTACATTTAAATCAATCTTCATAGATAATTAATGCTTAAAGACATAATTTCAGGTGAAAGAAAATATGAGAATTATATTTATATATTTGAATAACAAATTTCTTAGCAATTAACTTAGTAAATTTCTTAGTAAATTAACATATGCATTAGAGTTCTTTCAAGAATAATTTAATTATACTTGAATAAAATATATTGTAGTTGTTAAATTTGGTTTTTCGTGAATTCTTTGTAAATCAGTTTTCAAAGATAATTAATGTTTAAAGAATTCGAGATAAAGCAAAATATCATAATTATGTTTATATATTTAAAAGTTCTTAAAGAGCTAAATTCCTTAATAAATTCCTCACATTGAAATAACATATGCATCAGATTTTTCTTTCCAGAATACCTTAGTGCCATGAGAATAGGAGGTTTTTCATATCTTAAATTTGACTTTTGATGTATCCCCTGCAATTAAATTAGTTTCCCAGATAATAAACTTTTCAAGACATAGTTTTAATAAGTTGTCTTTAACAAAAGAAATATATATGAAAGTTGTTAGGTGGTTGATACTCAGAACACACTTTAAGGGGTGATTTTTCTTTGAATTTAATTATAATCATTCTCAATTAAAATTTTAGCATTTACTCATTAAAAATGTAAACTTTAAAAAAATCAAAGTAGAGAAGGTAAAAAGCTGGTTAAATACTACTCTCCTGAAAATGCGTTGCCACTTTAAGGTCTAAATATGTTAAGTGGTTCAAAAATACGTCCGCTTAAAATAAATACTTTAATTTGAAGTTGGAGCATCGATATGTCACTACAAATTCAGAATATTTCTGTGAGTTATTATATACTGCTACTCACTGACGTTTTAAAACTGCAAAGACGTAATACTTTAAGGAGATATTTGTTAATTGCTTACATTTAGAAGCTGAGATCAGATGGAAAAAAAAATACCCCATTTATTTATATTCTGTAGTTTTAATTGTGCTTAATGCTTTAGGATAATGTTAATTGTGTAATCCTAACGAGCAATCCTTTTAATCTCACAGTCCATTAGCAATCCTATTTCTGTTATTTCTATCAGCTGGATTAGAAATTTCTCCTGCTCAAACATAAAAAAAAATCGGATACATTGAGCAAGAGTTTTACACTGTCGTGACAGTAAAATCTTAATAGAGCTAATACGAGAAAAACTGTTTCCATATTTTGAATTTCACATCAAATTTAGTTTGAATAATTTAGAAAATTATCAGCACCAATATTTACTTGATGATGAACAATTAATAATTGGAGTTAATTATACTATTAAAGCTCAATTATTTTTATTAATAGTTTTTTTTTTAATTTTGACTTACTAGATAACAGTATAAATAGTACCATTACAAAGAACAGCCAATTTATTAAACTAAAACATATTTTTATGACTATAACTGTAGCTGTTCTAGACAGATTAATTCACGGGGAGGATAGTAAATATATTGGATCCTCTATCAATTGTAATTTTTGGTATTTCATTTGTTTTATCTATAGATCATAAACACATTAAATTAAAAAATTGATGTAAATATATTCCCTAGTAGATAATTATGTGATCTGGTTTATTTAATTTATTTTGAATATCGTAAAATTACATTATTTAAAATACCACGATAAATTTAACAATTGTTTAATAAAATTTTCTTTTAAATAAGTCGATGAGAAATTCCCTGTCGTTATTTATAGACAAGATAAATAGACTGATTGACAAAATTTTGTTAACTGAATCACTATAAAATCTTTATTTAGAAATTTTCACAGCTTTGTGTTACGCATAATGAGGCTTTTTTACACAAGAGTATTTGATACGTTGGTAAAAAACATATCTAAGAATCGGCAACATACTAGCTGGAAGGAAAATGTTTTTTAAATATACATTAATTTTCAGCATAAAATAACTAGAGAGTTTCGCTTCACAATCATTACTGAAAGAGAGAATTAACGTTCAAGGGCTCGCATTAAAACTCTATGTCAGTGTGGAATATTCGAGAAGGATCTAATGATCTTGGTTCATATTTAATGAATAAATGAATATTCTTGTATATTCTTGAACCTTCCTATTTCTGGCCAAAAACCATTAAATTAATCATTTAGTCTTCAGACTAATGCCGTGATTAGGGGATTATTAACACCGTATCTATTCAGCATCTATCTATTAAGATTGTCGGTAATTCTCTTTTCGTATTTCGTAAAGTAACTAGTTGTAAAAAGTATTGGTACCTTTCTGTTATACAGGTGCAAGATGTCGCTAATATAAGAAAAACGCGAGTCAAGCCGCCAAGCGAAGTGAATTGCAAAACAAAAATTTCGACAATGAGAGAAATAAATGCGAACGAAGTGGCAAAGTGAAAAACGTGAATTTGACGAATTTGAACGTAAAATTTGACGTTATTTTGCATTTTTGGAGATTTTTTCTTTGTGCCCGTATAACGGAAAAGTACCAAAGTATTTTCTTATGTGATAAAGGAAAACAATGTAACAGATTGAAAAACATTTCTGTAACATTAATAATTTTTGAAAATAATTTATTTTCACTCAGAAAAATGATTATCATATTAAATATTAACTATGTAGAATAACTGTTGACTTCTTGCAATCCCTATGTAAACTTCAGTGAAAGAAATAATACAGAGCTTAAAGAAGCAAAGTTTTAAAAGTGAATAGTGAAATGTATGCAATATTATTGTTTGAAAATTTGTAATGCATTTTTAAGTCAAACTTTGGGTACAGTGATATGTTTTCAAACACCTGGATTTAAAAATGTAAAAAGAAAATAACTTGCTTTACAAATGTCAACCAAAAACTGTAAGAATTTGTTGCAGTTATTATGAATAAATGGAATTTTTCTTTACGGTGTTATTGCTTTGTTAGATTTGGCTGTCTTCCAAACTTAATGAACTGAGTAACTTTTATAATTTTTATACATAATGTAATAAAATGATAAAAATATCTTTATTATCTAATCAATTGTTCATTAAAGGATTTCTTTTTTTTTCCTGACAAAAGAAAAGAAGCGGGAAAAGAATTTAGCGAAATACTTATGCATTTTTTCCCTTTAACATCACTGAAATACTTATTAAAACAAAATTTTAGAATGTTATCTTTGCACAGATTTTTAATTCATTATTTATTTAAATTAAAATTTCTAAAATGTTTACAAAGCGAATATAGAGCTAATTGTGAGAAATAAATGTCTAAATATGGGTGTTAACAATTCCACAGAAAAAGCTAAATAAAAAAAATTCCTTTTGGTGGATAGGGATTTATAAAATTTATGTCTGTTTTCGTTTTACGAAGAGATAATATTTAAACTTTTTCACAAACTGTCTTAAAGCGATTTTCTTAGTAACGAGTAATTTTTTTTTGAAAACGAAAGAAATTTAAAAATATATATATAATGAAATGTATTTATTAATTATTTGTAGAATAACTTTTTAAAAATTATTTTTTCGGAATTTTTCTTGCAATAGAAAAGAAAAGGAAATTATTTATTTCATGCAAAAAAAAGTGTTTTTTAAGAATTTTTTTTAAATAAAGAGAATGAGAGAATTTTCCTGATGATCAGCACAATTGTGAATACGTCTTTTAACATTGTAGGTCTGTCTATGTGAATTAAGTTACCTTTTTGTCATATATTTAGGAGAAATAAGTCCAGAATTGTCTTTCTCTTGTAGAATATTATGAGATATACAGTTTCATCACGACCAATAAATGATGTTAGTATTACATAGCGTTTTTCCTTATGAATCGATTATTTAATAGTTACACACTGATTACACTGAATTATAACATGAGTAACCTAAATTAACCAAACAAGTTAAAACATGCTGTAAATTCTAGGAAGATTACTGATTTATTTGTTGAGAGATTTAAAATCACACTCATAAAACACATCCATAAATTATATTCAAGGTTTTGCAAAAATACTATTAGATGACTTTTTCCTTACTAATCCTATCATTTCATAAATATTTGGTAATTGTATTGAATCTTAACAATAAATAATGCTGGCCTTTCTAAGAAAATTGCTAATAATTTGTTGACTTATTTCAAATCCATTCACAAAACAAACTCCGCTGCAGTTCTGGCCTAGTGGCGATGCGTCATCCCTGTGATATAGGCGTCCTGGTTTTCTTTACTCTATACTCTATCTGTGAGGTGTCTAAAAAAGCCCCCTATAAAAAAAGTTTTTGAGAAATAAGTGTAATAGTGCTATCTTTATATGATCTAGAAGTCAGACTTCTGCCCTGGTACATTACTCTTAGAAGCTGCTGCTCAAAATTGTCTTAAAATCACTGACTTCTTCAGTGGGCTTGTCTATGACAAGCGCCTTAAGTAACAATACAACAAACCCACAAAGTATACTACTACCAAAATTAAAAAAAAAAAAAATGTTATAAAATATCTTATTCAACTCTCAAAAACCAACAATCATAGATACATGTGTTTTTGTTGACTGTCTACGTAATTGACTTTTTATTTTAAAACTACTAAACGTCTCACATCAATAAATTGGACTCTGGATATGTGCACTTCGTAAAATCTTAATTGGATTCATTAACATTGAAGAAGTGCATTTTTTATTGAAATAAAACAAAATATAATTATTTGTATCATTTCAAGCCATTTGAAAGTAAAAGGGATAATTTAATTCCCAGATGACTTAGAGAAATTTCTGTTGAATAAAGCTTTAAGATTGTTAAAAAATATACTTTGTAATACACATGAAACTTCTATATTCAATTATGTTTTCAAAAAACAAATTTTGTTTCAACACCTTTAAATACTTAAGTTTCACGTACAAACTTAAATATTAAGGGGATGGTGAATTTAAATATTAAGGGATGACTTTGCTGAAGAACATATTAAAAACATAAAATATGTAATTGGGAATTTTAGTGATCAGTTGTTCCTCAAAGCAGGCTAATTATCAAATAACTTTCTAATTAGTCAATATTTATATTGAAATATGATAATAAACAATGTTAGTTAATCTTGTAAAATACGACTTTCCATAAATTCTCAAATGAATATAACTGATGAGTTGAATGTTTTAAAATTGCACTTTTAAAAGAGACATCCAAATAACATTCATGGGATCAAATACTAACAGAACAAAATACAAATACAAGAAAATAGCTGCTTATTTCGAAAGCGAGTAAATAGTAAAAGCAACATTTCATAAAAAAATTATATGAGAAATGTATAGCTATACATATATCATCTGTAAAACGCATCAGAGGTTAAATGAGGCATACGTCTTTAGGTTCGGAGCAAATGATGTTGCTTCGAGGGGAAAAAACATTGGAAAAAAGGCAATCAGGGCTTTACTTTCATCCATGGCACGTGTAAATATTTAAACCTTCTCTCTACTCCAAAGGAAGTCCACTCTTTGAAAAAATGTTTTTTTCTTCTTTCATTTGTTTGGCGTATTTCAAAGGATAATGCGCCAAATAAATTTCACAAACGGCGCTAATGGAAATCAAAGTATGGTGCGTTTCTAGTCTTAGATATACTAATGTGTTTTGGTATTAGTAACGCCACATTTATTGATTTCAATGGGATTTTATCATACATTTTCATTCTCGTATTTTTAACAGAAATAATAAGATTTTTATTTTTTTCTGAAATAAAAAGTGCTTGACAAAGGTCTTTGAAAACATAGGCGTTATTAAGTGAAGTACCTAATATGTTTTATGCAAATTTTTGTAATATAAATTTATTTTCAGTTGACAGTTTCCTTTATGTTTTTTATATTTCATTGAATAATAAATTTTATGTATAGCAAAACTGCATTTAATAAATCAGTTTTTCTTCAGGGATGTATTATTTTCCTTTTATTGACTATATTAATGTTATTAAAAATCCTTTAATAGTTTTTAAAATAGTAATGATTCTAATTTTTATCTTGAAATGATTTTTATTTAAAATATAAAGTCTCGTAAGAAATTATGAACTCTACGTTTAATTTCTATTTTCTTTCCTTTCTTTGTTTTTTATTAAAATGAATCCGAGTTTTTCAAAAAATTTTAGTAATTTTACTTACAAATTATTTTATTTCTAAATTCAAAAATAATTTAAACAATGATTATTTTCTCAAAATTTAATATAAACTGCTTAAAAAAAGGTATAGTAATCTGTACTTATAATAATGTAAGTATTAAGAGATAATTGAAAACAATAGAAAATTCACAATTCTGAAAGTTAATTTTTTAAAAATATTTGTTGCTGTGATTATTTGAATATTATGTCATAAAAGTTTAGCAATACCGATTTTTAAAAGGTATTTTTATGAAAATGTTAAACGGAAGTTATTATCCCTTTTCAGTTTTTAATTTATAATCCGTTATATCAAACATTGTGGAATTTTGTAGTATATTTTTCCGAATAAAAAAGAGATTAATTCATATATAGAAAGAGTTGTTTTGAATGTCTATGTAATATATTCATGCAGAAATTTCCTCCATTAATCATACACGTTATATTTAAATTTGGTTTTTATAGTATAAATTTATATTAAACCTTTAATATAGACTTAGAGAAACTTACTCGCAAATACAGCGGGTACCTATAGAATGTCTATGAATGTAAGAGAAAAAATAGTTTTGTTGAAACGGAGGTTTTATTGAAATATTTTTTGGAAATGGAATAATATAACTATATAATGCATGAATGTTATTAGTAAATCAAATGGACCAGAATGAAAACAAAACAAGAGTTTGGAATTCACATTAAAGAGCATTGTTATTGATGATAATTTTGAATTTTTATCAAAAAATTATGTACCCAAAAATACTTTTATTAATTATTCTACTTTATAGCATACAATCCTAAATTTTGGTTTCAAAAAGCGATTTTTTTGGTGAATTATTTAACGATGTTTCTAACTGATCTCTTTCGTGCAAGTTAGATCCTTAGCTATTGCCTTTAAACCTTAACAATAAATGTAGAAAATATACGTGAAACAAATAAGGACATAAAGAAGAATACTTGTTTTTTTCTATTATTTATTGCATACTATTCAGTTCTAATTCATTTATTGTTATCTTAGTTCATTAAATTGCCTTAATTTTTATATTTTGAGTATTTTCGAATTATTTGATTGTTATAAATATCATTAAATTTTGAAATTCATTTAAAAAATCATTTCCAGATTTCTCTTTTTGTAAGATTTCAAAATTTAAAGTATAAAATTAAACGATTGATTATTACTTTTTGAAAAATATATAATAAGAATATATTATTGTTATTGAGAAATAATGCATTAAATTTCAAAGCTCTAGCACATCAAAAAATGAGTGAAAAAATTTCATATTTTAAAACAGGAGGAAATTATTTTCATCAACAAAATGAATAAAACTATTTAAAAACTATGTAACAAACATATTAAAGTTGGATGCATTCCAAAATGAAAAAACAACAACACTGACTAGTAAAAAATGTGTTGATCTCTAAGTCTTCGTTTATACTCATAAAAATTTCAAGAGATATTGCGGCTACTTTGATAGAAAGATAAAATAATTTAAGAAACTCAATTTATAAACAGATAAATTTCCACACATAAGCATCCTTTTTCTATAAAAACTGGTTTTCAGAAATGGAGATTGAATTATTTGTTTTAAATTGGCATTTCGGGAATTATAATAAAATAATATATATATTATGTGAAATGAAAATGCTTTGTACAGTCTTCAATGAATACTTTTTTCCATCGCTATTTAGATTTATGAATTATTCAGAAACTCATCATCATATTTTGTTCATTTTTATGATCATATATCTAATTTCAAAACGAATTGAAATTTTGAAAGATATCCTCACTATCTCAGTTAATTTTTATTAATTTTGAATTCTCATATTAATAATTTTTATCATTTAATACGTTTTATAAAATGAAAAAAAAATTGCTAGGATAATATAAAATTCAGATTTTCCTCTGCGTATTCATCAATAAAATCATTTTATACATTTCAATGCATATTTTACCCTATAAATAATTCAAAAGCTTATCATCACCAAATGTATTTTCACATGATTGAATTTTTGATCTGAGTAATTTAAAGTAATTTAAAATAATTTATCGAATTCTCACTTCATTTCTAATTTATTCAGAACTCTTATATTAAATTCTTTGATGCGTTAATATGCTTTTCAAAATACAAAAAATTATTGTCAGGTAAGAATAATGTAGGCATTTCCTTAATTTTGCTATTCATCATTAAAATAATTTCTCTGTTTTCTATTCATCTTTTAGCTTACCGAATAATTTAAAAACTCATTACAGCCAAGCTTATTTTTGCATATTTAAATTCTTCACCTGATAATGAACCATAATTTAAAACAATTTATCTTTCAATCTGTTTTTTTTTCTTCTGAAATCGTATAATTTAGAATTTTGTGATACTAATACATTCATTAAAGTAAGAAAAACTCTTGTCAGACAAAATGAATATTCGAATATCCTCAATAAATCACTAAAGTAGTTTCCCAGTTACTGATGCATATTTTAGCCTTAGGAATAATTTAAAACCTCATCACCACTATCTCTATATTTATATGTTTGAATTTCTAATACGACAAGGAATTTTAATACTACTCATCGTGCTTCACAGGTTTCCACTTGATGAACCATAACAGATGGTCTTAATTTTAAAAAACGATTTATGAAGGCTTGAGAAATGCAGAGAATGGCTGCATTTAGAATATTAAACTTTCCCAAGAGTGAAAAATTTACGCACTTAGCTCCCAAAATCAGACCATTTCTAGGCTTCCTGATGAAGTTTGCTTCAAAATTGGGGGGATTCCTGAGGTCATTACAGGAATTTTTATGCGCTAGCAGGCTAGATTTAAATGAGGTGCTAGCAGTAGTCTGTCATGTCATCTTGATCTTCACGTATCTTGTGTCTAAAGTATCTCTACACGCAAGAGCAATCTTTCGCTTAACACAATATTCTGTTTGTCAGCAGCCTTAACAGAATCATCATCTGCTCTGTTAGCTTGGTGTGAAGATTTATGGCATTAGTAATTTTTCTAACCTTCTTTGCAAATTATGGTATGATTAAGTTTATACTTCCACGGCAATAGATTTTATATTTTTTAATCTTTATACTAAGTTCCAAAGGCAATATCATCGGAAGAAAGCTATGTACATGAATGCAAATTTCATTGGTAAAATGTTACGAATCATAATTTCTAATGATAATTTATTTTTAAAAGTGATCACAAAAATAATTCACATGCAGTCAATTTTTCCAAATTTTTAGATAGCAAGAGACATAATAAAAGAATAAATAAATAAAAATTATTCAAAAACACTCTTTGAAAAGAACTGGTTTGTGATTGATCACTATCTGATATACAAGTTCAAAATTTGGCATATATTTAAAAATTTAAATATTCGTATGCTGGCGTTTCAGCATAAGGATAACGTGTCTCTCCCTATCTGGGGTTCCGGTTCAGGTATGGTTGTTTTTCTGTGTGGTAAGCGAATGTATCCCTCCCTGTAAAAAGGGGTTGGGCAAACGAATGAAGTCCCATAAACTAGTCAAGTTGTACTCTTGGTCGTAATTGGCGCTACTAAAAAAACAAAAGGCTCACACTCGGCTTAAATTTTGATAATTAACAGTAGTTTGTAAAATGTCTACAGCAACAAAAATTCGTATTAATCGTAAGCTCATTTAATTAGAGGTATTGTATTAGAATGCTTATCTATTCATGTAATATAAAAACCCGTCCATTACAGATATTTTAAAAATGTTATTGATATGTATTACGATTTATAATATAAAAATAATTATATACCCAGATATATTGTCTGCATTTCAATTCATTGTAATTTTTTATATGTAACCTAGATAAGTTTGTTTCAATTATTCATTTTTAAACATAAAATTAAGCCAAATATTAAGGAGTATTATTCTAATAGCTTTATACATGTTCTGTGCATACGAAGAGTACTGTGGAATCGAGTCCTATATATTATAGTAATTATACTAAGCTTTAGTTTTGCCAATATATTTCGATTATTTTGAGGTAAAGTATTTCAGCTTCTTATTTTTCGTGTAAATAGTGCAGATTCTAAGCATATTTTTTTCTCAGTTTTCAACAATCGAAGAAATTCTTTCAGTTAAATATTCGATGAAACTACAAAAAAGTTTTGTATTTCATTATAAGGATATAATCTATAACTTCTCATGCTTGCAACATCTCTCTTATTTCACTGGAAGATTGTTCTATCTACTATTTCTTCCTCTTCTAACCGAATCTCTTTCTAAGCTTTTAGTCGTGACCCAGATCGCTGCTCCATAAGCTCTTCAGTAATTATATTTATGCTCACCAGTTCATCGATGTTATTGTTGTCCTCATCTAGTCCCAGATAATCTTGGCCTGAGACAAATTCTAAATAATTGAGGCCGCATAGACACTTTCTCAAACCTTTAGACATTGCGTTCGATAACACTTTTTGGCCAAAACTCTTTCCTTATAGATATAACTGCTATCTTCAATCAAGCACTCAATACAGATTGAATGGAAACCAGCACTTTCTCAAACTTTTAGAGATCCCGTTCGACAACTTTTTGGCTATAATATTCTTTCCTTACAGATATAACAACTATCTTCATTCAAAGGCTAAACGCAGATTGAATGCATACCAATCCAACGTATAAAATTACGGTGCCCCCTGAATATACATTCTGTAAAATGTCACTAGTTAATGAGATACATTTTTAGATTTTAACTTTGCTCTCTGTACAGTATGCAAAGTCTTTACATTTTATAGTTATCGAGATCACTTACATACGAACAATGGTACTTCTGTGAATTTATTTCTTTCAGAATTCAGTAAAAGAAAACAACAATTTTGACTTAAAATCCTTATACAAATTTTATATATTTATTTCCAAACGCTTTTGAGTTATCAAGTTCACAAATAAACAGATGGATTGTCTGACAGGCAGTGTAAAAATATTTTTTTTAGAAGGGAGATGTAAAACATGTGTAGTAAAATCGGAAGATTACGTTTTTTGGCAATTAAAACAGTTTTTTTATTTGGCATCAGCTGTATTCTAATGTTAATAAAATTTAAAAAATGTTTTAGATTTATTATTATTATTATTTATTATGATGACAGAAATTATACCAGCAATGAAAAATTTATTCATTCCTACAAATGTAAAATACAGACTAACTTTTATAAAAATGGATTTTTTGAATCAGAAGGAATTTCTGTGTGCCATTAACGATGATCTTAGTAAGTTCTAATAGTTAATAGTAATTTTATATATTATGTGGACATACACTACGTGTATTTACAATTTATTTTTCACCAACATATTTGATTATGGGATTTAACAATAAAAAAGTTATCTCAAAAAACTATGTTTAAAAGGTATAAATTTAGATTAAAAATCATAATTTTCTTTATTTGAAATACAAAATGAAAAGTTTTGAACATTAAATAAATAATATGTTTATCAAAAAACTCCCATTTACTAATTATATAATTATACGAATTTCGATACTGTTCTTAAATTTTATATCAAAAACATATTTTTATATCTTCGAAGAAATTTCGTTGATAGTCACTCCTTTTATATAAATTTGTCTCACCTATTTTATTGTTCATTTACATATAAAATAAACATATTTTTGCTTCAGCATTATTACAGATCATCAAAATATAAAAAATTTAGTCATATGAATAAGGATACAACAATACTTCCTGTTTTAGTCTGAGAACTTTCAGTACTTACCTTAAATTTTATATCACTGATCTTATTTCGTATAAAGTGATTCATTTTATGTTAATTCACCTAGGCTATTTTATTAGTAATTGACTTATTAAGCGAACATATTTTTGTCCCACCATTATTATTGATCATTAAAAATTAAAAAATCCAGCCATATGAATAAGGGTGCAATAAGACTCCATGTTTCCATCCTAGAAGTTTAATGTAAGATAGGGTTCATTATGTTTTGGGGCTTCTGTTGGGCTTGCTTTACATTTTATAGGGTTTCATTTCGAAAGATATACAAGAGGAGCATAAAATAGTAATTTATGGCTTCAACCCTTTCAAGCCTTGCTTTAACAACCTGAACATGCATGTAGGAACGAATTAATTTATAGAAAATCAATAGCACGGACTTTCTGCACAAATTTTAACTAAAAATGACCTGTCTTAACTTCATTCATATTATAAGGATTATATAGTATCTTACACTAGTTCTATATGACGAAAATTCCAGTTAAAAATAATATATGTTAAAATTTTTAATATCTCTTATTTGTTTACTTATTTTAATTTACAATATTTTTGTTTATTTAGTTAAGTTCATTTAATTAGTTCATTAAGCTTATATAGTATTTTTTAAAGATAGATTTTATTTTTAATGGCTTTAAATCAAAGAAAGAGCTAAGCCAAAAAGTAAATTTAATTAGTTTTCAAAATTATTTCCTTAATAGTACTTCTTTCGACTAAAGGTATTTCTGTTTAAAAAAAGGATTAAGATATTTTCATTCCTTTCTTTTTTAACATCTTGCGAAACATTCACTCAAAGTTTTCACAAGAAATTTGAATTCATTTTAACTCAGAATAAAAATATCTATTTTGTTTATAACATAATAATATGGTAATGGAATGTATTAATGTTAATAGGGAATATGGATTAAAATATAGCTAATAAAAGTAATTAAAAAGTAGCAATCGTAATCTCCAGAGCTTTCTATATACATTTTCTAAAATGTACACTATCCCTAAAATGTACACTATTAACGATTTTCATAAAAAATCATTAAATGTATTAAAAAATTAAAATTTATGATAATCTAATTTTTTTAACAGTGGAATAGAAGCGCTCAGTTAAATATTTGTATAAACGATAAAAGCATTACAAATTTAATTACACAAATAAATATCAATGTCAAAAATATGTAATAAAATATATCTTAAAATCACTACAATCATTGGAAAAAATTGAACAAAAATTCATTTGATGTGGTTAAAAATATCATTTACTGAACATTTAGGGTGATAAACAAATTATATCTGAAAGTAAATAAGAAGCTAGCGATAAATCCCAAATTATTTATGTTTTTTAATTAATTAAATTCTTTAAATATTAAATCTAGAGTGCGTATTCTGCTATTTTTGTGCAAATTTTGATGGAACTAGCTTAATATTATTTTCGCTTTTCGCAATTAGCTACAGTGTCAACATATTTATACAGGTAAGAATTTCGCTTTGTTATTAACAAAAGAAGGAATTAATTTAAATCAAATTTTTGATGCTTTGTATTTAGCATACGTATATGTATTTATACTCTATATCTTAATATATATATATATATATATATATATATATATATATATACTCTATACCTATGTATGAATACACTATATTTATAAATGTATACTCCATATCTATGTACGTATACTTTGATTTCTTTTTTAGTAGTAGAGATAGAGTGTAGGACAGGAATTGCAAAACTCATTAATTTCCTGACATCAGTTTTCCCCCGTCTAATTAGGAATATCATCATTACCTTAACTAAAAGAAATAGAAAAATTATTCTTACTTGTTAAAAGTTTTAAATAAATGTTCTGCCTCTTAATGTTTACTTTACCGCCTCATTAAATAATGAATTATATTAATGACTTATCAAACTAAAAATAATATGTTGCTATTATGCATTTTTCTTTACAGTATAATATTATTTCATTTTTTTCTCCTTCTGATATATTATCTCATCTGATCCTTATGCTTACTTTCTTTGTTTGGAAGATCGCCAATAGTAAAATAAATTTTAAGAAAACTTTTATTAGTATAATATGATTTAATTTGTTTTTGAATGGATAAAACTGAAAAATCAATATAGGGCGATTTTTATTGCCGAAAATATCCATAGTTGACTTTATTTACTATATTTAATTTCATTTTTCCGTTTCTCTATTCATAAATTGAATTTACTTGCATTCATTTTTAATACATAATGATGTGCTTTAGTGTGTAATTCATAACGATGAGTTTAGTTTATTTAACTTGTATTTGTTTTAGATTCGTACTATGTATTTTGTATTAACGTACAATTTTAATATCCTAAATGTATTCATATTTGAAAAGCCTCTACAAACTAATATTATTATTGCTTTTGTAACTCATTACTGATAAAATCACTGTTAACGATTATTATTATTAGCATTTCTATGCATACTGTTAGAAGACAATTAGAACAAGATAGGCTATTTCTCTGTTAAAAATATTACAAACAAGATTATCATAGGTTTACTAATGAAATTTGTAGTCGAAACTCCAATGTATATTAAAAGAATATAAAAAAATATTTGCAGTATACATTAAATTTTAATATGTAATGACATTAAATTTTCCCCTTAATGTTTAATATTTTTTACAGCGAAGAATGAATACTCAAATCAAAACTAATCATTAATTTTCATTTTAAACAAATATTTATCAACGGACAGGAAGAAATGAAACATGACCCAAATTTAGAATAAGAAAACTTGAATTTACTGAAGTAATGGATTCCCACAAAGCATTGGGAATTAAAATAATTGTAACAGTAAAATGAACAGTTTTATAGAAAAACTGATTGATATTTTAAAAAGATTGTCGGATCATTTAGTTAAAAGGAGTGTATCGATCTAAAAAAAATTGAAATAAAATCATAAAATTTGATTCCGAGAAAAAGGAAATCCTCATTTCTATGGATATGCAATATAATAAAAACTAATTAAATTAAAGATATTAGAGATAATTTATATCTAAAGTTCGAACATTGTGAATCAACCATCCTCATCTAATGAATATTTGTTTCAATCCAGATTTTAAAAAATGGAAATAAAATATAAAATTTGCGATACTAGAATTGCCTAATATTCATAAAGACTCGAATTAAAACTAATCATTAAAATCAAATGGTCACAAATAGCAATCAACTACAGAATTAAATATATTGCTAACAAAAATTGAAGGAAATACTGAAAAGAAAGAAAGAAGGAAATATTTCCATATGTGCTTCATATTATGCTTCCATATAATGAAAGCGTATATAGAAAAAACATAGTTATCATATGAGCTTTCATAAACACTTTGAAATAAAGTGCAAATATATTATTCAAGCTCGCATTCAATATTGACCAGCATAAAAAATAAACAAACTCCAGAATATAATTTTGGCTGGATGCCAAAAAAATATAACAGATAGTAAAAGCATAATGATATAATAACTCTTGTATAAATATATAGTATTTTCTACTTTTCCACTGAAGTCTTTATTATTATTTATTATTATTATGAAGTTTATATATTCCTGAATATTCAGTATGATTTATTAAGATTATTTAAAATAATTAGCAGCCTGAGATGTTTTGTTTGTTTATTCTGCAACAGATTCTGATATGAACATAAACTACAAACAATAGGATTTACTTAAAGAAATACTTAAGATAATTCTAACAAATTAAAATTTATTAAAGTGTTGGATGTTAAAATTATATAATTATTTATGAGAGCTCTATCTGAAAATCAATGTATTTTCTGCTGTTTCGGATTATTTGCTTATAAATAAATGATACTGAGGATGATTTATTATCTTTATTTAAAATAAGTCGAATTCTGAGTATTTTATGTTGATTATGGAAAGATTTTGATTTGAACATAAGCGACACATAATAACAATTAATGTCGTTGTTAATTAAGGCACTTTACAAGCCTTCTAAAGAACTGCTAGCGATTTAAGCCGAGTGTAAAGGCTTGAAAGCAAAGGCCCCCGAGAACCCGAGGGCAGAAGTCTGACTTCTAGCTCATATGACGATGACACACACACATTTGCTTGCATGATTCTATCTTACAGAAGGAGATATCTTTCGTGCCACTCACATATAGAACACAGGGTAAAGAATAACCATGCTCGAGCCAGGACTCGAATCTGGGACCTCAGATTGAGAGGGAAGACGCGCTATCCGTAGCCCTTGTCTCCAGCATAATTAATGTGATAATAATAAATTTAAATAAAGAGTTGAATGCTAAGTGGTATTTGATTTTCTGTCTCTTCTCTATCTAAAAATATATGTATTAAAAATAAATTTTAAAATGAGACAACCACTTAAATAAATATTTTTGAAGAGACCTTTCATTAATTTACGTTATACAGGTATTTTATACAAGAGTCGTTTGAAGAAAAATAATAACATTGTTTTGCTTACTACAAAAATTGAAAAAAAAAAGATCTTGAAAGTCTTGAGTTTCTTTTTATAAAACAATTGATAAAGTTATTAACAAGGAGATATGCAAAAGAAACACTCCTGTTTTTTAAATATATTTATACTGGATAGAGAACGGAAGTAAACATTTTCACGAGATAATAAACGAGCAAAGTTATCTTTTATTTCCTTTTATTTAAGAAAAAAATTCAAAAAAAAAACTTAAATATAAACAATAGAAATATTTTGTGTTTTTAAAGAGTTCCTATACCCGAATGAAAGTCGGAAGTCAAATTCTTAAAAAGGAAATCAAATTGGAAACAACGGTTGTTTTTTGGAGATTTTGAAAGAATTGAAAAGTTATTAAAATAACTGTATACAATTGATGAAGTACCACTTCTCAAAGCTGCTTCCATAAAAAGAAGATAAGAGGAAGTAAAATTTATGAGAAAAATTAAGCAAAAAAATAAAACTTAAGATTAACATTTTTCTTTGTCCTTTTTGAATAAGTTTCATTGTAAAAACTTGTAATTTAATATCATAGAATAAAAAAAATAAATTTTCCAGGATAGTCAAAAAAAGTTTTTAAACATTAAAAATTTTGATAAAAAAATAATTGCAGCCTTTTGTGGTTAAAAACAAGATTATTTCCTCCTTTTCTTATATTTTGTTTCGAAAAAACATGGAAACAATACTTGAATACTAAAATATCATAGATTTTTAATGATTTTTTTAAAAGTATGAGATTTAGCCTTATTTTTAATTAATTGAAATAAAAAAATCAGGATAAAAGTAAATTTTGTTAATGTTTTTTTTTTAATATGTAAAAAATGATAGATGGATATTTTAAAAAACATATATAGAAATTATTTTTTGTGGTAATATAGAGGAGATACATTTCAGAAGAAAGTAATAATGAAATTTTTAAAACAGTAGTGGCTTAGTGCAGAGTTGTTTTGTAAAAGTTGTATGAATATATTATTTTTTTGATGTACTGGGGTTTAAAAAGTCTACAGGAGAAAATGGGGTACAATCGGGTAGAGAAGGGACTCTGATTACGTTGATTCTGGTATTTAATATCTTTGGTGTTGAGTGGTTAGATATTAAACTATACTTAGGAATGCTTACTTATATTTATTGAATTACACTGAATTATACACTGGTCAAGATATCTGCTTTATTGGCAATATCTTAACTGAATTCACTGTATCTATGTAAGTGATTTTTTTTATTTCTTTTGATTTTAATCTTGATTAATAGCTATTAAAATTATAAAAGAAAAATATTATAAAAATAAATTATTTTTTTCAGAGTATTACATATTTATGAAGGATTTTAAATCTAACAAATAAGTCTTTTTTCGAAAAGTAACTTAATTATTTTTCCAGTTTTATAATCTCTTGACTCTTGCGAGTTAAGTGCTATTAGGCTTAACTCCATGATTTAACTCTAATTTGTGAATATACTAACTGTATGTTATGTATAATATATTTCGAAATTTCAAATTTCTTAAATGGTTTTTTTAAAGCATATTTATTATGGTCTTTAAAAATAGAGACTTTTTATATACAAATCCTGACTGAGTGCTTTTTTCCTTTGTTTTATAAAATAACTAGCTTTTAAATTTGAAATTTTGAAGAACTCCATTGCAATGTATATTTGAATGAAATCTACGTTTTTTCTCTCATTTCACTGTTACAAAAAAAAATAGGAAAAGAAAATTCTCCTCACAAAAAACATAAAGAGAAGTACGTAAAGAAACAGTATAACAAAACAATTTCATAAAAATATTCTTATTTTGCTGATGAAGATGATAAATACGCCAAAAGTAGGGGAAATATATGCCAGGCAGCTCTAATCGATGATGTTTTTGTAATGCTGTTCTGTATCAATGAAAAGTAATGGGTTATAATAAGTGTAAAGTGTATAGATAAAATAAAATATTTTAAAACGCGATTATTATTTACTTTGCGCATATAATAGGCTCTTATTTCTCTTGTAAAATATGCAACTCTTTCCAAATACGTTTATAAATCACGATTATCAAAAATTCATCAAGTGAAGGAAACTATATAAAGAGGAATAACTATATAACTAACGAGGAATATAACCATGAATAAAATCTAAATACTACTCACAAGTGCACTATTTGTAAAAAAAAGTTTTAAAAGCAGCTAATATTATTAGGTTGTTCGGAAAGTAATTTCGTTTTTTCCTGACAAAGGATTTAATTGCATTTTTCGCACCCAATTTCATACTTAAACCGCAAAATCATTTTATGTTTTAAGAGCTGATATAGCAAGGCTTGAGTGTGAAAAAGTGCAGCTGATTCTTCGCAGCAGTTTTTGGATGGTGCCCTTTTAAATATGGAGAGCAATAAACAGCATTTTCGTCATTTTTTCTTTTTTGCTATATAAAAGGTAAAAATGCTGTCAAGCCAGAAATAAATTAGCCAATATGTGTGGAGAAGATGTGTTAACAGTACATCAGTACCAGAACTGATTTGCAAAATTTTTCCTTCAAATGAGGAGGCCAAAAACCACCTCGATCAGTTTTTTTTACAGCAAAGACCAAAACTTTTATGAGCGTGTAATCATGTTACTACCAAAAGGTATTAGACCAGAATGGCAAAAGGTATTAGACCAGAATGGCAATTTTATAATTTAATAAATAATTTATTCATTAAACGAAAATTTCTTTTCATTTTGACACAAAAATACGAAATGACTTTCCGAACGACCCAATAAATCATCGAAGGCATTTCAAATGTACTACAGTATCCAAAACTGAATTTGGTGTGTCCTAATTACTTAAATGTTTAATTGTCCAAACCTAATTATTCATTATTTTTCTTTTAGTAACTAGTAAGATTTCCAAATTAGTATGGTAAATTTCTTAAAATTTTGTAATACCTTCAAATTTTAATCGCCAAACCCGTAATTTTTTCCGCTTATGATAATAACATCAACTAGAATTCCAATTCATATTTTCTTATTTGTTACCAGTCAACAAGATACTATTCGTTTTCTCCTGGTAAATCTGAGCATGTGTTGAAGGACTCAGATTCATGCTCAGAAACGTTTTCAGTCTGTTAACATTGCGTGATAATTCTTTCGGTATCCGATTCTGATTATTCGTATTATTCATCAGAATTAGAAAGCTTATATAGTACTTTCTAATCCAATAAAGAAAGAGAAGAGTTTGGAAGGGCAGACCAAAAATGTAGAGATGCAGAGGAATAATATTTTTAATTTACTTGTGAATTCTATTAAGATTATTCTTGAATTTTGATATAAAATAAAAATGCATGCCACTTTCTTGCTGGAAAGAACAATTTCTTGCATTTCCTATAAAGCGAAAAAGGAAATGTGTAGCCTATACCTTCTAATGATGTGAGGCATGATGATTTTAATCGTTTTTTTATGAAGAAAAGCCCTTAATAAAAAATTAAACAATGTTTTGATATTTTAGGAAAGACATAATACATAAATCTGACAGCTTTTAACTCAAATGATTTGAATCAAAAGACATCCGATGTTTTTCTATCTGGTCTTGTTTTATTTTATCGTACTTTTTCTCCCATAAGGGGCACTGCAGAAAAAAGGACAATTAGCTTGTGGACAATTAGTGGTTGGTTCTCTCTACTCTGGTGAATACAGAAATGGTGGGAATGCGCTACTCCCTATCTATAAGGGAAGTATTGGAAGAGTTGCACCATGGTTGGTAATGGTTCTTAGGACTCAACCACAATTCCCTACAGTGTTGCTGTTATTGCGACCCGGTGTGTTATTTAATGTTTATGTTATGTTATTTAGTGTTTTTTCTGTGCTAAGATGAATTAGAGTTTCTAGTTATGGTTAAGTTTTCTCCTATCTTACATATTTTCTATAAAGTATTTAAATTCTTCGACAATATATGTGACAACCCAAAAGTAAAAAGAAAATATTTTTATTTAAAATTTGATGAACCTACATGGGGCAAAATAGTTGATTCTTTAAGAAGGAAAAAAAAAATGTTTGTTTTGTGCATAAAATTTTGAAACTTAGTTAAATCTTTTAAATTACACTCCTAAATTAACCTTTTAAAAGTCATGATTGCTTATTTGAGAAAAGTAATAAGACTTTTCAAAAGAGATTTGGTGTGGAATATTTAGGACAAAAAATTATTTTTTGTAATGAAAGTTAAATACCTTTTGAGTAATATTTTTTATTACTTTTGATGCTATTAATAAAAATACAATCAACAATTATATAATTTGAATTTCAAAAGATTACCTGAATTGCCAAGAACATAAGAAGTATATTTTCTTATGAGCTAAATTATATGAGACACTACGGAAAAAAACATTGTTTTTTCCCCTGGAAGAAAAAAAATCTTACAAATAATTAGTTTAAACTTGTAGGCGGTGTTCTATTTTTCCCTTACCTCTTTTTATTTACTGCATTTTTTTTTATTTCCCGATTCCTTGTTGTCATCTCTTTTATCCCATTATGCGCTTGTCTGAAAATTTTCCTTTTTCTGTCAAACGCTGCAGCGCAAGAAAAAGAACTCGGGCTAAAATCCATTTTCTAATCCAGTTGCCCGACACTCCGCGAATGAAAACGAAATACGATTAGGAAATTTCATTCTTCCTCAGATTACATCCCTCTCTGCATTCTTTTAGTTCTTCCATCCAGTCTCCGTTGACCAGCCGCGATGAGACAAATTCAGTTATTCTGCTCATCGCGTGCCATTAACGTTGCTGTCCTCTTGGCGCTGGTAATAGTTGCCCTTCGGAGCATGGCAGAATAAAGAGATTAGATAAATATAATTCTACTTTTGAAAATATTTTTTTTTTCGTTTTTTAAGTTATAGTTTAGGTGAGACCAAGATATTGAAAAATATGAAAACGGGAGATTTAATTTTAATTAAAATTCATTTAGAAAATATTTAAATGTATTAACATATTACACACATGTAACAAATTAAAGAAATATCAGATTTCATTTAGAAATAAAACAGATGAAATGCCTTGACTCCTCATTTAAACTTCTATAGATAAATAGTTTACATAATTTTGTTTTTTATTGAATTCAATATGTAATATTCTTTTCTCCATAAATTGCAAGCCTATAAATAAGAATATATGTTTTATATTAGAAAAATCGTTAAAATGGCATGGGAAATTATTTGTTTGCTCCAAAAGACAAATATTGCTGTAAAAATTGTCAAATACAATTGCAATTTTACCTAAGAATTTGGAAAATTTTTTAGTGATTCCACTATAATATAAGTTATTTATTGATGACAAAATAATTTTTCCTGGAAAATTCCTCGATTTCCAGGTTATTCCTTCATTTTTGGAGCTGAATTAGTTTTGCTTAGATTCTAAATTTTTTAATTCTTTACTCCTATGGATATTCTTAGCTATCAGCTATGCATATCTGAATAATAAACATTCATTTTCAATATTTTGCCATTCATTTGACTTATGAATGCATGTAAACGAATCTGCAAACACTTTTTTATCAAATGATATTTATCATAAATATGATTTAAATTATTTACAAGGTATTATTATTATTATTAATTAAAAATAATAGCATTAGAGGAAATTCAAAGCACTTTTGTAATTCAACATTATCTAAATTTGCAACAATGTAATCAAAAACAAAGGAATTCATATCAAACATATTCCTAAATAATATGTAATACAGGGTAAAAGAAAAAAAAAAGAAGCCAAATATTTTTTAAATATATTAAATAAATAGTGAGAAAATTTTGTTTATAATATTGCTTACATTTAAACTTTCAACTGTTGAGCTCCCTCAAGATACCTTCAATTTTATATTTTCTCATTATCAAAAACTTATAATAAAAATAATTTTCAGAAAAAGAGATTTTCGGTCATTTCTTTTCTGGATTTTTTACCTACGTGAAATAAGTCCCCTTGAAAGTAAAACTTTAATCGATTTCAAACCAATAAAGATTTTGACAAAAATCTCTTAAAATTAAAATAAAACGATAGAGCAATTTACTCGTAATAGTTACAAATTTTAACTAATATTTAGTAAAGTAACTAATATAAGCAAAGTAATTTTATTGCTTAAAATAATATTTTTCAATTTGAATTTTACTAAAAGATATTTTTTATCTCTATTTTTAGAAAAAATACAGTTCTGATGACCGCTATCAATTTAAATTTCTTCTTATTAAACATTTTTCGAATTGCATTATTAAATTTAAACACTGCTGAATGTGAAATAAACAATAACTTTTATTTAAAGAAAATGTAGAAAATATATGTTATATCCTTGAACATAAAAATATGATAGGAAAAAATACACAATTTACCTTTTGAAAACAAAAGATTGGTTAAGATTCCATCTTTCTTCTGACGTATAATTTTATTGATGGTTATTTTCAAGTAGATGAAAAATCCAATCCATCATTCTGTCACCAACAGTTTGCTGTCAGATATTTTGACATACCTTGAACAAAGAAACAATGTAAACCATCGGATCTTGGTTAAACTATTTAGCTGTGTTGCGTCATTTCATTATGCACAGTTTGTAAAAAAATGTTGTCCTTTGTTCTCAAATGCTTTACAACTAAACACAGGAATTTAAGATATTATCTGAATAATGAGAAATGTATTTAGAAGAAACAAATGTAAGGAAAGATAGTGAACTTTTATTTACTGACGTAATAAACGAAGCTTTTTTAATGACAAAAATAAATATATGTTTTAGATACATATATAAAATTTTAAAATTCAGAAATTGGAAGACATTTTTTTGAAATATTTCCTTCTTGAGTTCTTATAGCACACTCCTGTGGTGTTCATTAATATGCTTTAGATATTCTATTATATAATTACATTATAAATATATTTGCTTGCAAAATGCGTAGTTATGAAAACAATTTAATGAAGACTCTAACTTATAATTCAAAAGATTATTGCATAATAGTATTTTAATCTGGAGTCATTCATCTTAATTTAAAAATTTATTTTTATTACGCAGCAGGAAAAAAATACACAAAAACAAATGCTTCAAATATCCTCATGCACAAATGTAAAAAAAAGCATTATAATGAAATAAATATATATTTTAAATATTTTAAGTAAGACATGAATAAAAATAAGAATAGTAAATTTAGTGATATTTCTTTTAAATTATGAAGTTTGTTTTGTGAATTAATATTGATATTAAAGGGAATTTTGTGCAAACACATTAAAATTTATTTGAGGTAAAACGTTTTTCTACACATTTCAGGCAAATAAAATTTCGATTAATTTTCTGTTGAAATTCTAATTAAAACAAACATTTTCTTACTAAGAGTTTACGATACAAGAAATAACCGTCTGCCAGATCTATGAATAGATCTATGATCCACTTTGCAGAACATTTTGTGCGAGTTTTAATGGATTTTTAGATAGTTTGCCAATTTATAATACTTTCATGTTAAGGATATTTAAGAATGTGAATTTTAATGGATGGGGCTCATTATTTAACTTGTTTATTGAAATAAAAGTTAAAATTTTTCTCATGAGCCCTTTCCTTTATTTATTTTTATCGAGGCATAACATACTTAAGATTATTCCCC
Source organism: Argiope trifasciata (assembly GCA_026543055.1). Lineage (NCBI taxonomy): Eukaryota > Metazoa > Arthropoda > Arachnida > Araneae > Araneidae > Argiope > Argiope trifasciata. Next base: position 570,981 of record JAPMOQ010015878.1, on the reverse strand, counting down.
AGGAACTATCAATTTCCCATAAAAGCGTTTTCCAGAAAAGTTTTTCTTAAGGATAAGATGCCACAAAAAGGCATTATCAATACAATACCAATTTATTAAATTCATTATTTGACCAACTTTATGTAAAAAAATCTGGTAAGGCAAAAGAAAGAATTTATTTCCCGATAACTGCCTAATTTAACCTAAAAACTTTTATTTATTTGCACCCAATATTGTAATTCTTATAATTACATAAGTATTGAAATGAAATTCAGAATAGAATTAAGTGTGTATATCCTAATTTACAATATCATCTCTTCAAAAGGATTTTGCCAAATTTAATAAAATCGCAATGATTCGATTAAAAATATTACTAGATCATAGCTAGGGGTAACTTGAAATGTAATTAGAAAACTATGTATGGCAATATAATCAGATATTAAATAAATTTCATTAAAATAAAGAACATTTTAAGTATTGAATCCACTTACCATATCTTATTGTTCAAACTAATTCTTTTTTCCTTTACATTTATGATCCCATACATATGCAAACATTATGCCCTTAGTTTTACTATGAGCATTTTTTTGTCTAATAAGACATTGGGACATTTAATGTAATCATAATATACCGTTTAGAAATATTGCTATACTATAATTAAGGACAATGCAAGATGAATACAATTAAAATGCTGACAGCAACCCCATCATCAGCGAATGGAACATTTCTTTATTGAATATGACAGCCTATTTACAGTTTTTCATTACTTTGTTTCATCTTGTTTTTAATACTAATGTTTTAAAGGATGTATATATCTGTTTCTCTGTCAGATTTTCATTTTTATGTGACAGCCAAGGTATAGTATTTGTTGACTGTTTTGTATTTTTTAATTAATTTTTCTACATAAAATAATTGCATTCCATTTACATTTTTAGAAATTATAAATAAATGAATATATTCCATAGAAGCATAAATTCTATTCCTTATAAATAATTCTTATGAAAGCCGTTCTTTAATGCAAGTATGAGTCTATATGAGAAGTAATATATAAGTCTATATATTATTTCTTTATCCTTTTAAACATATAAAATAATTACACCTATAAAATAAAAATCATTTCCTGAAATCTCAGATATTTTTTATTATCCGAATTTAAGTGCAATATTTACAGTTACTTGTAATCAGAACTGCAAGTACAATTCTTTATCAATTTAACAAATGACAGATAGAGAGATGGAAAGTAATTTATAGTTTTGAAACCTTAACTATTTTAAAATATATAAAACAATATTAAATTATATTCAAGGATTTCTGACAGTACAATTATATGTCACGACATTTCCCCCAAGTTGAATTGTTTCAGACAACCGATATACTCGGTATCTACTAGTAATATTATGCACATAGTTCCCCTAACTCAACTTGTCTACAAAAAAGAAATCTCAGTAAACAACAGTGCTGTGTGAAATCTTGCAATAAATTCTAATGTCTTCGCCTTAAAAGACATTTCTTTCATATTTTAACATCAGGATCCTCAAACTTAGTTTTCAAAAGATATGCTTGAAGCGAACCCAATTTTTCCTCGAATAAGATCTGCATCATTTAGATGGAAAACGAAATCACATATTTCTCTCCATACTCCATAGCAAATGTAAATATTTATGCCATATCTAAGTAAAATATCTCAGCTTCTTATTGAAATATTCTGCCGTGACATGCAGGCATCTTTACCTTAATTCTTCCCAGTTTCCTGATAAGAAGTTTCCTCCTCAGTTATTTATAAACCTCGAAAGCCCTTGGCGCCAGCTCATGGAAGACGATGTCGCCAAAATAAGCATCGACACGAGCGAGTCTTCTTTATCGATCGTAACTTCTCGAATATCCAACTAAGCCCCTTTTTTTCCTTTCTAGGGTCATCCAGTGTCCGGGTGTATTAGGACGAACATGGAAGAGAAGAAGAAAGGGAATTGTCTCAACTTATGAAATGGATGATTTACTCAAGGGAATGCTATAGTACGAAACCAAAGTTGTACAATTCTCGAAGTAGTTTTGATTTAGTAAAAGATTTAGAGTATGTTTACACTCAGTTTAACTACTGAAGTATTGTTAAAATTGAATAAGTTTTCGATCATTGTTGGTTTGACAAGGTAAAGATAAATTATTATTATCAAGTTGAATATTTTAGTTATGTTCTTATTATTTGTTAAGAAGATAAACCACAGAAAATTTAGCTATCCGTCTTTTAAGATATATGTGTGATAAATTTTTTTCAAATAACAGCAATACATATTTAAAGCATAAAAAAGAAACTTTTGAAAAAAATTTTTTTTTGAAGTCGCTTCTTAAGGAAAAGAAAAGTCAAATATTTCATTTTAGTACAAATTACTTTTTATTGTAACAAGTATGTTACAAGGGGAAAAAGTTAGAAAATGAAGTTTTATTATTTTTCTGACTATGTAAAATTTTAAAATTCCTATTTAAACACGAAGTTTGAAAATAAATTCTAATATCTTTCAAGTAAAGTGAAATGATACTATTTGTCACATGAAAATAATATAATACAATAAAAATCTGTAATCGTAAAAATAAACTCTCTGATTTGCGAAAAACCCGGCATATAATAGAAAATGGACTGATTGTCAACCAGTGGACATCACTAAATAAACAACTGGAGGTTAATGATAATTCAATTTGAAATAATATTTGAGTATATTAACTGAAAGTTTAAAGCCAATGTCATTATATGAATAACTGTTTTGATACCAGTAGATGAACTTTAAAATATTTTCAATTTAAATAGGAAAATTAATAATTCATTTTAAATCAAATGCTAGTCATTTTTGACCTTTGATAAATAGATTATATCAGAAAAAGGTAATAGAATGTAACTTACATCGATTTTTTAAAACGGGGAAGATTTGTTTGATCAGAATAAATAGAAATAAAGTTTACTGAATAGAAAGACATAAATTTCCTGAAAAAAAATGAGCAAATCAGTCTTTCCTCTACAAAATTCAAATTACAACCTGATTATTTCAAACTCATTATCAATGAAAAAAAGCTAAAAACATAGAAAAGTTTCTTATGATATACTGCTTATAACTTTTACCTACTTGGATTAAAAATGAGCGATTTTATCATTAAGAGAGATCAAGAGAATCGTAGAAACACATAGTGAGTGTACATCCTGGTTCTCGACACAAGATTCTCGAGGGCCATCAGATCCTCTTAAAAATATTAAAATGCTACAATTGTATCACAACAAATGTAAATATTTAATTTCAAAGCAATAAATAGATCATAAATGTATAATTAACTATGTTATTAAATTTTCTTATATTTAAAATAAAATGATTTAAAAATTTTTAAAACTTTTTTTGGAATTCAATAACTTAGAATTTCTTTTTCAAACATATTTATATTTGGCTATGCATGTGAATATGCAAGAAAATATCTGCTAATTTTTTTTTATTCATCATCAGTCATTCTTTCATAGGCCCATAATTGAACTATGTATACAACAGAATGAAGTTATATAGACAAAAATGGAAGCATTTACGTGCGTGTATTGGCACCTTCCAGGACAGTCCATTACCTACCAAACTCTGCACAAATAATCATTAGGTGATGAGAATTAATTTTACTTTAAAATTTAACTAATTAAAAATCATGCATTTTTCCTTACCATTTTCAAAAAAAAAATCATTCATAAATTTTAAATTCATGTCTTTCTAAAATTAAAAAAATGTATAAATATTTATTAGAGTGTCTTAATTAATGAAAAGTATTTTCTGAATTTCGATTAAAAAAAAATATGCATTGTTGTCAACAGAACTTAAAGCATTTTACATTTTTACAAATTACATTAATAATTACCTCTATTTTTTCAATTATTGAAATGTAGTGAAAGAGCATTGTATTTTCAATAATTTTATATGAAGAATGACAGTGTGCAAATTTCAAGAGATTAAAAGGAACGTACGTATTTAACTTCGATATCATATCAATGGATACCTTATCATTAAGCTGATTTCTCCTGAATTAAAGAATCAAGAACATTAAGAAAAGCATAAAATAAATAATTTAAATGAAACACAGCTGGTCATTAAAGGGGACTGTGTATTTGTGAGTATTTTTTTTTGCACATTGTAACAAACAAACAAAAATTAAAACAAACAAATACTGATTTTTTTTTTCATGTTGATATTATTTTCTATGACAGAGTCTCTAGTACCATAAAAAAATTGTACAATAGTCAATATCAAACAATATTCGTAATATTATATAATGTAATGTGATGAACAATATTATGCATTTGACTAAGCCATTAGGGATTGGAACATCAAAGAATTTCAGGACTGAGAAAGTGTAAAATAGAACCAAAACATACCAGAATACAAGCAAATATTCATTAAGATTATGACAAGGTATCAATAAAATGTATTGATGTGAATCAATAAATACAGGAGTCAAATTCAAGCGACAAGAAGTTCTATTTCATATATCAGTGAAGAAAGAGGTCCATATGTAAAAAAAGAGAGAATTTTTGCCCATAATTTTTCATTTTAAGCAGAGATTTTTTTACTGATTTTTCTTTTCTTCTCTCTGGATTACACGTTTGACTGCAATCGTGATCCGAATACACTCGCAGATGACAGAGTAGATACAAGACACTGGATGGAAGTTGAGATGGTAAAAAAAGGGGTTGCGTTAACAAAGAAAAAAGTTTAAAAAAATGAAAATAAAAGAAAGAAAGAAAAGTTGAGAATATTCAGAAAAGCATCTCGAGTTTCGGTACCACATTTTGAGCTCCATTTTCTTCAACAATGCAAAGCAAGCTGGTGTTTCGATACCGACATTGCAAATGGTTGTTGTTGCTGCAGCCAATAAGAATTTCTTTCTATGTATGATAGCCGAATGTCAGGCAGTGAAAGGAGAGGCAGTAAAAAGAAGTATTTTCTTCGTACTGTTCCATCTCCTGTTGCTGCGCTGCCTACTCTGTAAGCTTTTCTTATTTTATGTTGCAAAAAATACATTTTTTTAAATTTTATGGCTAAGATGATTCTTTTCTTTTTTATAATATTTTTTATTCCTTTTTTTATGGAAACTTAATATGCAGGGTAAGAACAAATGATGGGATTTTTTTTAAATCATATTTTTGAAACTATTGAACATATAACAATAAGTGATATAAGAATTTAAAGAAAAATATACAATGGTGTTTTTTTAATGTCCGATGTGCTACCCTCTTGACCCCCATGCGTCCAGCCTGTAATCCAGTTCGTTCCAAATAGTTTATATCATTGTGTTTTAACTGTTATCATTGCCCTGACCCCACAAAAAAAACTGAATTAAGAAATTCTTATGCATCACCAATGCCGAAAACATCGCCAAAATTTAAAGAAGACATCTGTGCAGTATTCAAAACCATTAACAGAATGATGTTACAAAATGTTTGGAGCAAATAGGATTACAGATTGGGCGTATGCCGTGAAACAAAAGGGTCACATATCGAACATTTGTAACTAATAAAACTTAGCATACTTTTCTCTATAAACTTATGTGTCATTTACTGTAATATGTGCAGAGCTTTGAAAATTTTATTTTTAAAATCATACCCCTAATTTGCACTCTCCGTGTATTTTATGATCTTTTTTAGACATTTCTAACAATAGAAATGATTATTTAGAATTAAAATACTTACCAAATATTTTTCAGATTAACAACGATTTTATAGATTTGCATTAGCAAATGCAATACATAAAATATTGGAAAATAGCTCAGTGTTTATTTCGACTTAAAATACGATATCCTTACAAATCATGCTCAAACACATCGTTGAGAAACTAAAATTTATAATCCTTATTTTAACTATTTCTAAGATAATAAGTGTGCATTTCTCCAAATTTTTCATTCTTAGTATGAAGTTATATAGATTGGCATAATCTCTTAAAGTGTTTTCAATAAGACAGAAACTTAGTGCTTCATTTCATTATCGTTCTCAAAATGGTGTGCTTGATGATTAATTAAACATTTTAATTAATCAATCAAATTAAATTTATCTGAAAAGTTAAATGAATAAACTTTTTGAAACCAATATCAATCCTAAAAACCTTTTAATATAACAGGACTAGAAAAAAAAACATTTTAAAGGGTTAATTTGAATCTTATAATAACTAAATTTAGTTTTTTATAATTCTGGACTTAAATCAGATACAGGCGAAAAATTCTGAACATGATTATGGATTTGTAAGATATCAATTTTCCTTTGTAAATTCTATCCATAAGTTAAAAAAAAAAATAAGGAGGTTATAATCTTTTTTTTTATTTTTTTCCGATCATGAAAGATCATGATGAATCATTATTTTGTAGAAAGCGCAAAGAAAAGTGCATTATATGTATTTCATTCTTCATTTTGATAATCATAACATTTCGGAAGTATTTTTATTATAATAACCAATTAATTATGAGACTAAATTGTATTTATAAGTTAATCATTTAGCATAAATTATAAGCTATCACTATGGATACATATATCCATCAATCCATTTTCTGTGATGCATTATTCATAATCAAAAAATAGTAGCACTATATTAGCTTAATATTTAGAAGGTAAATGTATCAATTTGTCATCGGTTATAACGGAAGTTGTTAATACTGTGTTTTTATCATAAGGGAACACGACGCTTGTCTTGGTTCAAGGTTTTTTGAAACCTCAAAATATGGCAACAAATTGTTAGTGCTTCAAAATGCATAGGTAAAAAATTAGCAATTTATCACTTTTGAGGCATCTGATTTTTGCTTTTAGGGTTGCTAGAAAATAATTTAGAAAACTGACACATTTGACCTTTTCCAAATTATTCATTCTCTGGATTCTTACGAATAGACTTAATTAATTTATTAACAGTTTAAACCAGCTCGAAGCAATTATGAGACTATCAGATTACGCATGAGTCGATATTTAGAAAAATAATGGTGAGCTCCAAAACTTTGTTTGCCAACTTGAAAAATTGGAAATGAAACTTTAAAAAAAATCATCATCATCTTATACACTTGCATACATACATATGTAGATGTGTGTGTGTCGTGTTTGTTTCAAATTGTTAATAACTTCAATTAATTGACAAATAATGATTTAAAAATAAAAATTGCCCCACTTGATAAATTGAAATTTGCCAGCGTAGATTTTCGTTTTTGTTTTCAGATTTAGAGTATGAAGTTGTTTGTGAATATAGCATGTGCTGGAAGATGGAGAAATGTAAACTCTAAATTATTCGATTCAATGGAAACGTTCCAATCTACTGAGCAAATTAAAATATGATGTACAAAAAATAAAATATTTCCTTAGAGTAAACACTCAAAGAAAGTTTTTTTAAAAAAAATCTTTATTTGAGCGTTAACAAAGATACGCGTTTGAAAGCATTGATGGAAGAATGAAATTAGTTTGAATTTAATCTTAGTTTGGTAGAGACAATGTCTGAAATAAAATTATATATATATATATATATATATATATATATATATATATATATATATAAAATTTGAGAAAAAGAATTTGGCATCATTAGAAATATATATATTACATATACATATGCATTTCAAGATCGAGTAATAAACATTTTTCTGATAATACATTTTTGTCGAAATTAACTTAAACAAACTTTTCAAATTAATTATATTTTAATTAACATTTGATCTCTACTTTTACTTTGAAATAATATGTGGAATATTTCATCAAGACTGGGCAAAAACTTTAAACTTTTACAAAAGACATACAGGTGAGCACTCACCTTTATTTATACAGTAGATTGGGGTTCTTAATTAATTTGAGAAAGACAAGAACTGTTTCGATAAGCTTAGAGTATACATATACATAATGAAGGAACCATGGGCTGCACAGACAAATTTCAGCACCACCTGGTTGCAAACAATGAAGTTACAATTCTTACTTCAGAAACGGTAGCAAGAGCGGGTAAAAAAGTGGGCAATGATAAAATTGTCCAGCACTTTGATTTAATGGAAAGACACCTTATATGTAAAAACAATGACCAATAAAAAATCTGCCACCGAATTTGTACAGTTACAGGAAAACGGATCATTTTTCGAACAATAAATGTTGACCGATTGCAGACGAGCATTTCAAACATGAAGCTATGAATGAAAATTATCAGCTGAAAAATAATTGCTTTATTTTTTTCTTATGTCGTATGGCTGTTGGAATTCAAAACCTATAGAATATACTTTCTACACTTTCTATTTTTCTTAGAATTATTGCACTGAAAAAATATTTTTGATGTAAGTCCTAGACTTGCAGCTGGCTTTTTTTTACTATTTTCAAAAATGGAATATTAATTCCATTATTTTTCGCTTGGTAGTAATGTAAACATTTTGCAGTGCTGTGGGCAATTTAATGTTTATCTGTAACAGATTTGTGGTCATCACTGCTCTGCTCTAAATTGGGATATTGCTCAGTAGACATCCAAATATAGATAGGTAGAAAGGGAGAGAAAGAAGAAACCACTATTCAGGTTAAGATGTAATGTAGAGTCTCTTTGTATAAATAGAGATAAATATGCAATGAAATTTATTTATTATTATTTGACAAACTTATTTTTTACATAATGAAATATGAAATAAAAATAACAAAAATAATCTCATGTTTCTTTTTTATTTGTTTAAAGATTAGATTTCATTAGATTTTGATAAATAATTTTTATCTATGTTAAGGAAATATTTTTTAAAACATATTCTTTGAAACATTACCAAAGAGATGCCATCATTATCAGTATTTTGTATTTGCATGTATTCAGTATAATGTAACATAAAATGTATTTATTGGTTTATTTCCAAATTTTCTTTAAATAACGATACTTTTATAAAATATACATAGTCATATAATGTTCTTTTTTTAAATTATTTTTTAGTAACTTTACTTATGTGTTGTAAGGTGTTCTTTCAATAAAAATAGAGGAAAAGAGAGACTGTTAGCATATTCATATTTTGATAATTTTAAACATTTGAAATTAAAATGTTTTCACAAATAAAACAAATCCTAACTTCAAATTCTTAATACGAAATAAATGAATCTAAAAACAAGGAAACGTGATATAAGATTCCTTAGACAAATTTAATATGTTGACGAATCAAACAAGAATTTTTAATGAATAAATTGCCTTTAGAAAAAGTTGAAAAAAATCCCCCGTAAGTTATTAGATTATTTTTTCGTATCAATTTACATTAAGTCTGAATTGAATACAAAATCCAATTATCGAGTTCCCATTTTATTGCCTAAAGTATTGTATAAAATTAAAAGACAAAATGTAATATTTGCTACCAGTTATATTAAGTCTTATAAGCTGACACTAAATAAAATTTGACTTACAACTGATAAATATAATTTTGAAAGTCCTATGAAGAAATCCCTATTTAAATATTTGGAAATAATATTATTTTTTGTAGTAAATAAAGTTTTTAATGTTGAGTTTCCAAAGAATTCAGACTTTAAAATAGTGTTGTGTGAGTTAAAGAATAACAATGCTAAAAACTTTTTTTAGCGGAAATCATATTCTTTTCCAAATCTTTTATCGAAAAACAGTTTATTTATTATCTCAAGTCCTTTTTATTTTATTGCCATGGTAATTAGAAATGAAATTAAAAGCATTTTTAATAGAATTTAACAGCTAAAATGAAAACGATATTTGTAATAAGTGTTTGCGTTTTTTAAATTCAGGTTACTTAGACATTGTTGCTTTTTTCTATTTAATTTCTTTTTCCATATAATAGATATTTACTTTGAGGAATCATTAATATGAATTTATTTGTTTTTGAAAGTATTTTAGATAATTTTGGATTGTGGAAGTGTTTTAATTGTTCGCTGATAATGTAAATTTTCACAATAATAGCATGGAATCATATGATAAATATTTACTGTTAAAAGTATCTCCTAGTTACTAAATATCGAATACTAATTTACCAATACAGGAAGTTTAGAAGTGCAATGGGGCAATGATGAAACATTGTAAGTATAGGCACATTTTGAGCTTCAAGAAAATCATAAAATTCCATAAAAACCATTCTTTTACATTGCTTTTATTTCAAATTACTTTTTGCTTCAATTTGCGTCATTTTCGAATTTTATATACCATAACTGGAAAAATAATTATATGTACCAAACAATAAGCATATCGTAATTCGTTTTTGATAAAAATGTTAGAAATGCAGTTAAATTTGGTTAAAATTTTTTATGATTTCTCAAGTAATTAAATAAGAAAATTATAAAATATTTTTGCAAGATTTTTTTTGCATAAATGAAGTTTGAAGATAAAAAAAAAGTATTGCTACAAATATCATTAATCAATCAGAGTAGCTTTCCCAAATCTTCCAAGCATATTCTCCCATAATAATTTAAGTCCGCTCTTGCTGTACAATTCTCAATTTTTTGCAAGAAATCGAATACCTAGCATGGCATCGATGAACAATGGTTTTGATTTAATGATATTGGGCGTGAAACTAGAAATTTTACAGAAATTATTATGTGATTATATATTTTGGGTACATTTTTCGAGACCATTTTGTGAAAAATGTATCCAAACTTATGCAGCATATTTTTTCACCACCGTAGTTGTCGTTGCAAAATCAGATGCAAAATTCCTTGATTAAGTATATTGGGTTTATGAAATATTATATTACCATTCATTCAAAATCTCAAATTGACATAGTCAACACATTGGTAGATTCATTTCAATATTTGATCAGAATCTACATTTCAAATGCTAAATCTGCTCATAAAATTTTAGATATATTTCTGTTTCCTTTTTTCGTATATGAAGTTTACTTGTACCCAGACAGTCAGAAAATTGTATTCCTCTTAATGTAATTTGTTCAAATTTTGACAGAACACTTGAATTTTTTTTCTGAAAATAGCCTACCAATTTTCATAGAGACAATTATAGTAGATTCATATTTCTCCGAAGTTTTGCGTTTTATAAAATTTCGTTAAGGTAGTTTATTTCCCCAAGAACTAGAACTCATTTCTATGATGAATTATCGATGCCTTCTTCGTCAAATTCGAAATAATACCACCAGTTACCGAAAAGACCTAGCTAAGTAGCAAAGTTCTCTACTTTAGGACATAATTCTTGCGCATCAACACAGTTTGAAGCAGATTATTCTGAGGAATCGGATCTGATATCTAGGTGTTTTCGCCACCTGCATACATGGCTCGATTTCACAACTGTCAATAAAAGTCATTTGAAAACCTTATGAATATGAAATCCTATAAATGATATACAATATAAAATTGTTCACATATAATTAAAAAGAGGGTTCTGTTTAAGGGATCTTTATTTCATGGATCTTAAAATGTAAAAATATGCCAGATAAAAAAATCTGTATTATTTCATAAAACTGAACATTCCTAATGAAATCAGTTACAAAGAAAACCTAGTATCAACGAAATATATGTGTATTTGCTATCTATTTGAACTGGCATATCTATATCAACTGGCATGCGTCAATGGGATTAAACTTTCTGATTTACAACCAAACTGTTATCAGATAAATACTAATGTTTTAGATTTTAAAAAGGTGTAAAAAAGCTAATAGACCATGCTAGTGTCTATCAGCTCAAATGATACCTAAGTTACTGCCATGAATCTTTGAATCCTACTTCCTTTTTACCCTTTTTACCTTGGATATATTTTAAATTACATTGGACAAACAAGTTCATTTTTGGATATAGATTTAAATATTTAGTTTATGAATTCCATTACATCTTTGCATTTTATGTTTAAGCCTGAAAAAACAAAGCCGAAATTGAATATTAGATTTTAACATTCTAAAAACAAACGAAACTCAGCAAAGAAGAAAATATACGCTACATGCAATTCAATCATAAATTTACAAATCAATCAATATTATACACCTTGAAAGTATCTTCTTGTTTTATTACACTCTTCCGTCTAGTTTACTGTCTGACTTTGTCTTTTTTACAGTTTTCTTTTTAGCAACCTCATTTTTTTTCAGATTATATAAAGGGCTTAAACTTTTAGTAAAAATAATTGCAGATGCAATTGTAATATACCATCATTATATAGTTAGTTTGGAATGTTTATTTATTTCTATCGTATATATCGATACTTATTACTCATAAATAAAGTATTAAATATTATATATATATATATATATGAATAAAAATTATTTATTCTATATATTTTTATTTAGGAAATTTATTTCAAAATTTAATCAATGCGAAGAAGAAAATCTTGTTTGAATCATTCCTAGTACAAAATATACTCTCAAGAATTTTATTTTATTTACAGCAAAATGATAAATACACTTATAAAATGAGACAAATGCATTTAACTATAGACATATATAATAATAAATTTTATATTAATACATTTAAATTTTGCATTGTTACCTTCAGCAGAAACTATATTTAAAATTAGGCAAAACTGAAAGTGAGACAAATATCTGACTTAAAATATATTCAGACTATTCACTAGATTTTCTAATCAAAATTTGAGCGTCGCTGGGCATTTCAACTCAGCTAAGCATTTAGAAACACATTACGACTTTCTAGAATTCCTGGTTATCCGTTTTAAACTATACCTAACGGTTTGAAATTTAGAGTGCACTGTTGAATAAAATTTCCGAATTAAACAACTAACTACTTCTATTTCAATAATTAGTAGGAGAACAATACAATATTTTAATTATTTTCTACCTTGTTCTGCTAAAATAATTATTTATTACAATTTGTACACTGCCGTGACTTTGTAATTGCATGATTGCATTCATTTCTAAATTTAAAAAAAAAAGAAGAAAAATTGGAAAACTGATATCAAATATTATTTTTAATTATATAAATTGCAAATAATGCTAATCACTCAGTTATGAAAGTATTATTTTTCCTTATCATTTTTTAGTCAAATGCAGCTGGATATTTCATAAAACGCAAATATTAACCTTTTGCTTACGGGTGATACAACTACTGCATTCGACTTTTAAAAAATTACCCTTATAGACCGGTAAAATTATATTACCAGTTAGCACAAATTACTGATTATATTGATTTATGTTTATGGATGAATGTATAAATAATAATCAATACTTTCATATCAAATTCCATGTAAACAATATTCAATTTTATATCACTGACTTAATTTTTAACATTCGGTAATTATTTGCATTTTAGAAAATTTCTCGATAAAAAGATATATTTTGTGATTTACTTACCTATTATTTTAAACTGTTAAGTGAATTTTTCGGAAATGCGATGCATGTTATAAGTAAGTGAAATTATCAGTAAAAAATAAAATTTTCAACATGCATATTAAAGTTTAAAATATAGTGAGAAATGCTACCAAATATTGAAATGAGTATATACAAATGATACTAAATGGTAAGAACTATGTTAAAAATTATAATCAAATTTGTTCTTAGTATGTTAATAGTAAAAAATTCAATTAGTGTTTTAGTTCTGTTAAATAGAGGAACAATGTAACCTGCACAATTCTAAAGGAGAGGAAAGAACAAATTTAAACAGGAAATGCAATCAATTAAATTCTTAAAATATTATACAAAACTCTCACTTTGTGTTTGAAAAATAATTTATTAGACATATGAAATCAAACTTTGCAATGTTTAAGCTATAAAGGAACTAAAATCATAGTTTCAGCGATAACTTTGACATTTATCAGATTTCAGTAATTTTCTACATTCCAAAATAATTGCAGAAAAAGTTTACATTCGGAGTACTTCTATAAATGAATTATAGTAAAGTTGGTGAAATTTTGTTTATTAGTCGTAATTACTGTTATACGGAAGAAAAAATCACGTATTTTAATCAGCATCGTAATATTATTTTGATAGTGCATCCTGCTAAATTAGAGATGAACCATTTTAAAGAGAAAGTGAACTAAAATTGTAAAATCGCATTTAGGGTCAACACAAGTACAAAACCTTCAAAAAGTAATCTGTTTATTCTAGTGGAGAGAAATAATCTATAAATGCCAAATGTGATCGAAACAGAAGGGATCATTTATAACAAATATGGTTGAGAGAAAGTTATGAGAAAGAGAAGGTCTTTTTGAGTTTTTCTTTTTGTGGATCCACAATTTGAAATTTTTTTCAGTGTTTAGATCTTGAAACCTAAAGGCTAACTCTATCAATACTGAAAGGCCCCGAACGCCCTTTCCACGAAATGCGAGGAATGTCCAAGATATATGAATCAAGATATTTCCATTAAAATTTCTTCTCTTCTGTTAAGTTAGTTTAAATAACTGAGGGGTGTTCTTCGCCCATTAAAGATTTTTAAACAGGTGTATTCGAGGAGAAGGGAAGTGTTCCGAAAACAAAAATTAGTTGGTATCTAAGGATACCAACTTATCTTTTCCTCTTTTGATGCCAAACCCTTAAACTCAACGGTTGTCAGTTTTTGATGAAATATGGGCATTTTATTTTCTTTGAATGATAAAGTTGGGCTTTCTGGTAATTTTTTGTTCTTGAATTCGACTTCTCTTTGTAATGAAAGTGTCAAAACACTATGTAAAAGGATTAGTGAGCATTATTAGTTATGCATATTAAACCAAAACTAAGCGTAGTTAATACCCTAAGCGAATCTACTGGTTGCTAAAGGTGGTTAATACGGTAATAAAATCTTATAATCTTAAGGAAAATAAGAAAGTTAGCTAGAATTATTTAGTTTGAAAATAATAAGAAATAAAAACAAGAAATCAAATAAAAAAAATGTTTGGTTCGAAAAAGAAAAGTATTGAAAACAAAAGAATAATCTTGGAAAAGAACTTTCCAATTAAGTAATTTATGAAATACGAATAATTATCAAAGGCTTTTAAGATGTTTAGACATCAAATATAAGTAAATATTGAAAATCATAGCATCTATTAACGAAGATATTAAAGTAATTTGACGTAAGTTCATTACTTTTAGATTCATTTTTAATACTTGCAGCTCAGTCGGTTTGTAAAAAAAATGGATGTTCCCTTTAGCTCACCTTTAAGATAATTTTCATACCTTTCATATGCTTCTTCAATGTTTGATTTTTTTTAAAAAAAATATTATTTTTATCTTGAAGGTCTGCAATATTTCTTGTTACTTTTAAACTTTATTTTCCGAGTCACATACCTCTCAAAATTCAGTTTTTGATAAATTTATGAGTCTCAAAACTCCAATTCTGGATGAGTCCGCCTGAAAAATAAATTTAATTACCATCGAGAAAAAAAACTCTCCCTGCCAAACTAATCGTAGAAAACTTCAGTGCATGCGATATCAACATAAAAAAGGAATAAAGAATGAAAGATAAAATAAAAAATAAATCCGAATAAATCTCGAAAAGAGAGTAAGGGAGAGAGGGAATCTTCAGAAACTCACTGTCAGAGACGTAAAATATCGGAAAAGCAATCACCTTGATTAGCAACCGTACTGGATTAGAATTTGTCGAAATATTGAAACCGGTATCTGGAACGTAGTAACTTTAAAATGGAGAAAGTGAACGGACATATATTTATGGCGGCAATAACATTTTCTCTTTTCAGCTAGTAGAAAGGAAAGATTCACTGCCTAGTTCGAATCCGGACCACCGTTTGGGTAATTTGTGAAATTTAAATATCGACATTTTGGAGGGAAACCGCTCTGATTCGAGATTTGACTAGAAAGTACTGCGAAGAGCTGCAGATTCACGCTTTTCTGGCTATAATAGGATGTTACCGTTTTGTAAAATATTGATTGATTCACAGTCGAGAGAGTTGCCATCATTGTAAGGATTTCTGGGAACACCCCCTTCTCGAAGTGTCAGAGAAGTGAAGCAGCAAAACGCTTTCGTCCCTATGAAATGGGAGTCCATGGCTCATATATCGAATTTTGAATCCTCCGCTGACTGCAAATTTATCGGTAAAGATACGGCTAATAGATTTGCCTGAGGCTAATGGCTGGGGATATGAGAAATCTTTATTCCGAGGTTTCTGCTTATTTAAGTATAGTTGGGAAAATCGCTAGTATCTACAGACGTGAGTATTTTTATTATTTGTTTCTTTTCCAATATTTCATTTTTATTGTTTATTTCATGATTAAGAGAATATCGTTCGGTATTTTCGCTGAGATACCAAATACAGCTCGATAATTTTGATTCTTGCAAAATCGAGAATAAAATTCTACCCTATGGTTTGTTTAAAGTAGTAATCAAAATCTAACTAAGTTTCAAAAGCGAAATGAACATGAGAAAAAGTCTTAACCTCTACACCATCTCTGTTGTTGCTGTCACTTCCACTTGTCATCGACAAGCCCGCTGATGAAGTCAGCAATTTAAGCCTAGTTAACGAAGTATCTTCTGAGGGTAAAAGAACCCTGAGCCCCAGAGGGCAGAAATCTGACCCCTTATAAAGGGGGGAGGCTCTTATACACACCTCCCAGATAGGGGAAAAACTCCCATGCCCTGACCTGGACTCGAACTTGGGGAATCCAGATCATGGGGAAGACATGCGCCACTCTTACGACACAACGCCATCATTTCATCTGTTATGCGGTTATGCAGGCTATCTATTGACACATTTCGATACTTAATTATATATATATATATATATAAAAAACAATCCAATATATAATCTAAATGTGAAATTTGATTCAAATTGGCCATTTGAAGGTATAAGATTTCATCCTAAAATTTTTATTCCTTTTCTGTTCTCAGCATAATATTTAAAAACGGGTTGAGAAACAGTTTATTTATAATTAATTTTTCGGTTAATTAGGCCAACAGTCTATTCTTTAGCTAAGCTAAAGGCTTTCGAAATAATCTTATTAATCTTGATTCACATTTCAACAATGGCCAAACAGTCAGAAAAGGGGGATACAATTTATGTCGTTGTCAAATAAACGTCAGTTAGTTTTGATTGTTTCATTAAGTCCGTTAAGAATAGAGATTATGTAAATGGCTTTGACTGCTCGACGAAGCAAGATTATGTAAAGAATATCCAGGTCCTCAGTTAGGGACATGGTTACTTTTTCTCAACTTTTCATTCAGCCAACAGTTTTTTGGACAGTTTTAAGTTTTAGGTTAAAAATAGTGCCTTCTAGTATAGGTGCTATTGTATGGGTATATCTATCTGTTCATATAAACACGCTGGATGTTGCCGAATTCGGCCTACAAATTCCGAGGGACGATAGTAGGCATTAGGAGGAAGAACCTCCGTATAACATTTGGTATCAAAGGACTTTTAGCAGCTTAAAGTCCGCAAAATTAAGGGAGCAGGTAAATTGTTGGAAGATGTAAAAATGAATAAAAAATAACAAATGGTATTTCAACTACGAATTTTTAAAAAAAGAAAAGCATATACTTAAAAGATTTTTTTTTTCATGCTGTTCACATGCAGATGGATTTGATGATTTAGGAAGTCGTAAATGACTGGAAATGAAAAAGTAGCTTTAACCCATATTTGCAAAAAGTAGTAAAATTCGAAGAAAAACAAAAATTTGCAAATGTAAGGAATTTTACATTCTACAATTTGATTTAAGTGTGTAGTGTGAGAACTGAGGAATTTCAAAAATACTCAAGAAAAACTATAACGATAAGCAGAAAATATCGCTGCAACATTGGCGCTGATGTTCGCAGAGAACGTTTTCAAATTCGAAAGATAAATTCAGAGTGGGAATAGTAGGCATGAAGGAGATGAACAATTACCAGAAGGCATAGGGTCGCAGGTAGAGTTTATTCAGGGAACATCACAAAAACAAACTTTGAAAAGAATCTGAAAAAGTGAATTACCCTACGAATGGAAAGATTAGGAACAAGGTAATTGAGAAGGGGCCTTCTAATATGAAAATTTATGTGTTTGAGAAAAATAAAAGCAGAGAGAAAGTATTTATTAATAATCAATACAAAAATGAAAATCGTTAAGCTTCATTTGCAAACTATGTCAGGTATTACGGTTGAAACTAAAATACCCGGGGTATCCATTATGCGTTAACCAAATGTTCTGAAATACAATGAACGGAATTATCTACAGTAAATCTGGAGGAACTTTTTAGAAGAAAATAAGGTACTTTGTATTGCTGAGGTGCTCGGGCAAAAAATATGATCTCTATAGATGGCTCTGGTTAGACGTTAATATCAAACTTACTTGTGTTGTAAATTCGAAGAGACAGTGATGTGAGGAGTTTCGAATGACCAAATACTAGCATAAAGTGTGTTGAAGACACCTTTTCTAGTAAAGCATTCTTTATCTCGGAATAAAGCACCAGCAGAGAAATGTGCATTTTCCTGTGTTGCATCAAACATAAAGCGTGTTAACTCCACCCAATTTTCGTTTCAAAACATTACCTGGTACGTTATGTTTTCTGGTAAGGCTTCGTATTTCCACTCAGAATTAAATGTTCGAATTAGACAACGCTCTCTGCAAACATCGGTATTGATGTTGCAGGGATGTTTTCTGGTTCTCATTTAAGTTTTTCTTGAATATTTTTGTAACTTCCCAGTTTTCCCACCACACACGTATCAAAGTGTAGAATATAAAATTCCTTATATTTTAGAGTTTTATCTTTCTTTAAATTTTAATATTTTTGAAATAAAATTATAAACTTATTTTTCCTTTTCATCAATATAAGACTCTCTCTCTCTCTGTATATATATATATATATATATATATATATATATATATATATATAT
>JAPMOQ010015878.1:497901-534261 GCA_026543055.1 Argiope trifasciata | reverse complement strand
TTGAACACAAATGAAAGCTCTGGAAAACGAACTGCACATTTATACTTTTTCGCTGCGATACTACTGCCATCTGTATATTTGCAGATTGTTATCCCATGATTTTTGTCACTTCAGTGTATTTATTCGTATTATTATGATAATAAAAATTAATTTTGAAAAATGGTTCTATAGCTAACACTTTTATGAACAATATACTGATGAAGCAGTCCCATAAACTCCTTCGCCAGCATAAAAAAATTCTCAAAACTGAATAAAAGAAACCAATTTTTGTTTTCTCTGGTTTTTTAAATAAACTACTTTTAGAGTGAATATGGTTATTTCCAGTGAAAATATAAATGTTGAGTCTTATACCTATGTTTAAAATAGCCAATAAAAGGAATGGCGAATATGCATACGAGATGCCAGAAGCAGTTACTGCATTAATGCAAAAGAACTTCTTGGAAACTATTAAGAAAATTGCTCCCAATTCCGCTCCAGGAAAAGAGAACAAGAGAGAAAGCGCTTCTGTTGATCAGGAATGGAGACTTGTAAAGCTTCCTTTATGAGCGAATGTATATTCGTTGATTTTAAGAGCTAAAAGCCTGCTTTTGGCTTCAGGAATCAAAATGAATTATCTTAAGTAAACGATAAATTTCTATTGGATGGTTAAAAGTTCCCTAATCTTTCATTTTGAAGAGAAAAAATTTATTGTGCGAACTATTTCGTGTTCTATTCAGACTTCACCAAGTAGTTTTTTTCCAAGTGGTTGTTTTGGGATAAAAACGGAATGTTTATGCCTTTGGGTGGGTGTTTAAAAAATCTGTTTTTCCTTAATTTGTGTTTTTGATACACTTTATTTTTTGCTAAATGTAGTTTTCTACGCATTACTATAAGAATTCATTTATTAAGATGTAGTATTTATTTGCTTCAACTCTATTTTATGTGTTTAAATGAAAAACATTTTTTTTGTATTATATTATGCATTTCTTTTAACTTTTTTTTAAATCGAAAATTTTCCCATTAACTGAAATTGATTAAATTTAGACAATCATTCTTTTATCTTCTAGAAATATCACAAAAATTAAACATTTTACCTATGCTTTAAAGTTTTGTATATTGTAAAAAAAAACATAAAAGTAGCTGCAATGAAATTTCACAAGTGACACTGATGTATTTACTTTAAAATCATATCTTCTTAAAATGTAAAAAGAGCAGGGAGAATCCTTTGTTTAATTAATTTACCTATTCCAAAGAAAAATAAATGGGTTATTCTGACATAATTTTGATGTCAGTGAAAACCAAACAGAAAGAGGAAATGAAATCGAAGGTAGAAAATTTATATTTTAAGCTGCTGAAGAAGAGTTCAAATTAACAATACTATAAACTATACAAACATTATAAGATGTAGAAATAAAGTGTTTTAGATTACTTACAAATAAACGTAAATAAATCGTAATGCGATATCCTTTTATTGCCCATTGCATATCTAAGTAACACTGAATTTCATGTCATGTATAAATAAATGTTTGAAGAGTTATAGATGAAATAATAACATAATACTGTGTTTTAAATCCTGCACAAATTAATGAAAGGCATCTGACGAATATTTTCATAAGTCCATTTGGAAAAAAAATATTGCTTTTAAAACTTAGGCAAGACCACTAAACGAAAGTTTGTCATTAAATCATTATCAAGCAACACATATCGCCATCTATTGGATTATGCTAAACAGCAAGATTGTGCAATAAAAAATGTTTATGAGCCTTGCTATTACTATTCAATATCAAGAAACGCTATTATTTTTTTCAGATTTTGTATTGTGTTTAAAAATGATCGGATATCCTATATATCATAATAAATTCATTCGATTACTAAAGTCGTTTAACAGCGTTTGTGAACTAATAGATAATAAAATATCAAAATCATATTTAAAGTGAGAAGAATTAGAATATCA
Source organism: Argiope trifasciata (assembly GCA_026543055.1). NCBI lineage: Eukaryota > Metazoa > Arthropoda > Arachnida > Araneae > Araneidae > Argiope > Argiope trifasciata. The sequence goes on along the minus strand of JAPMOQ010015878.1, from coordinate 532,328 downwards.
ATAAAGATTATATATTTGCTATTTGGCCATTTAACCATTTCAAATTTAACTTACTTTCAATAGACGGAAATTCTGATGCAATTCATTTTTGCATAAATACTATAATTTGGGTTAGTGCAAAATACAATGACTGCATTATTACTGGACTTTTTACTACTGCAAAATACAATGATTACATAAATACTATACTTTGCATTAATGTAAAATACAATGATTGCAAGACTGTACTTTATATTGTAAGATTTGAATAAATACCATACTTTGTATTAGGTAAGTAACTTAAGCAATTTAATTAAGTAAGCAATTAAAGTATTTTAAATCGTTTAATGCTGATACAAATTTTTCAAGATACATTTTGAAAGTGCTAGTATTGGCTTTATAACAACAGCCCAATGAAAAATCGACTGAACGCCAAGTTAAAGACCCAAGAAAGGACGCTATCGTTAATTGAATCTTCTTTTGCCCCATCTTAGAACTCTTAATCCTGTAAATCTCCGCGAATGCACTCCAGTACTCCATAAAAGTAATTACTATCCTGTTATGCGCCGTAGAAAGTTAAGGTTATCTTCTGACTTCGATAGCGTAAATCTGCATAGAAAACCAGGAAGGAATCTGATACCGTTGCTTCGGAGGCCTGCGTTTTTCCCGAGAAACTTTTGTTGCCCTTATCATGCGTAAGTAAATTAGACCAGTGCATTCTGTAATTAGATAAATGGTTGCGGTGGAATTAAAGTCGGGAAGATAAGTCGAATGATGCGGAATGCGAAAAACTTTTCCGCTTGTTTACCAGCTTTATTACGAATGAATTATTTTAGATATAGGGTCAAGGAATCATAATATGTTGCTGTAAGAGAGATGTAAATGAAAATATATCTTTAAAAAAGTTCATTTACCTTTGGCAATTTATTTGTGAGGAAGGAACTTCTCAATACAATAAGCTTATAAGTTTAGTTTAATAATATTAACGTCCCGTAGTAAAGCACTAGGATTATTTTGGGACGACCCCCGTAATTTTGAACCACGGTCAGATGACGAGGACGATACCTGAATGGGCACCCCCTCTATCCACACCCTTGCCCCACTAACGGGAGGACGTTTGGCTTGGCAAATTTAACGTGCAAAAGACCCCCTCACACGACGTTTCTTCGGTTGAAATACGCTTGTAAGAGAAGTTATTATAGTATTCCCCTTTCATAAATAATTGAATATGATTATCATGCTTAATGAGAATAATTTTTCAGCTTGTTTCCCAGCTTTATTACGAATAAATTATTGTTGATATAGAGTTACGAAATCATAATATTTTTGTGTGTGGGAGAGATATAAAAACTTTATTACCATTAACCATGTGGGAATTTGATGTTGGCTCAGAATAGAACTTGGGACTTTGGATTATAAGACCGATAACATAACCACAGGACAAAAGCATACTCTTGTCCCGTAGAGGTTATCTGTCTTTTTAAGATATTACCATAGACTCACCCACCAATGAGTTAGACGAACGATATGAGTTGTTGAGTGGTGATGAATTGGTTTGTTGAGTGAGAGGTTGCTGTGTGTAGCTGTTGTGTCTAATGCGCCGTACCCATGTTTGTTTGGCGAGCGGAGAGCTTTTTAGTTACGCCAAACGTGGGTAGATTGTTGCGTCAAGTGAGTCTGACGACTTTGGTTGCGGGTAGATGGGGCCACACATCAGTTGCTTGAAGGTTGAAGGTTCATCACGTCCGAGGTCACCATTGTGGGAATTTGAGATGTGCTCAGAATAGAACCTGGGACCTTTGGATTAGAAAGCCGATAACATAACCACAGAACGAAAGCATTCTCATCTCCCGTAGATGTTATCTGTCTTATTAAGATATCACCACAACCATATTCTAATGAGGAAAATCTTATCACTATAATACATTTATACGATAATTTATTACATGACTGACCTTTCATGAATAACTATGTGGCATATCATTTGAAATATGAAAAACTTTTTCACTTATTTACGAATGCACTATTTTGGATAATTGGAGTGAAAAATTCATATAATTTTTTAGTATAAGAAAGATGCAAATAAAAATTTATCTTCCAAAAATCTTTTTCCATTAACCATATTTTTTTGAAGAAGGAATTTATCACTATAATATGTTTATAAGAGAATTCATTATATGATTCACCTTCCATAAGAACTAATGCTAAGTACTTTGGATATCCAAACCTTTAAAATTGTTTACTAACAATACGAATTGCATAATTCATATTAACGTTAGCGTTTAGTATTATATTTAGAATTACCTCTGAAGTGTATAAATTTCTCGTATTTTATATACGTAAAGCATCATAATCGTCAAAAATTCTGTTCTGGAGGTTTTGAGGAATTTTCAGGTTTCATATCTTCGCGAATCTAAAATACACATTTTTTTAAAAAATTATATATATATCTGTCGCTTCGTTTATCTATTTATCTGCAAACAGATAACTAAAAAAATACTTCAAGTTAGACGGTTAATATTCGATGTACAGACTGACTTTAGCTGAAATCTATGGATTTTCATCAAATTTTGGAATAAAATCCATACGAGGAAAAATCTGTATGCCTTTTTGTACACATGCAAACAAATGTGGTAACAGCAAAATTTCAGATCTTGAGAAATAAAATTTGCTGTATAAATTTAGTACAATATAATAAGCTTATAAGAGAATTAATTACATAATTAGTCTTTCAGGAATAATTGCATGTGGATATAAAAGCATTTAAAATCATTATTAAACTAATTGCGTCACTCAAAATAATGCAAGCATTTCGTATTATTATAATAATATAGTATTATATTTATTATTTAGAGAAAGCTGTCCAAAATACACATTTAGATTTCTGGCACTAATGAATTATCTGCCTATTGGGGGACTAAAAACTTCTCCCTGAAAATAAATCCTGAAAACTCGCCTCCTAATAGGTTTTGTTTTTCGTGAATATCGTTCATCACATATGTCATTTTCTTTACTGTACTATGAATCGTACAATACTTACGTGAGGAAATCTGAGCCTTAAAATCTCAGTGCTCTTGGAACTCATGACTTTGCAAGAAGTCTAAAATTTTATCTGAAGAAAGGAAGTGGGGAGGGGAAGTTTGTAAGGGAGTAAGCTGTAATAAAAGTTATTCTATAAATATAATACAATATAATAAGCTTATAAGAGAATTCATTACAAGATTAGCCTTTCAGGAATAATTGCCTGAGAATATAAAAGCCTTTAAGATGTAATATATATATGTAAGGGAGTAAGCCAGAATGTTTCGGGTAAGAGAATCCAACTAATTTGTATGTAATTTATTAAATGTTTGGATACCTATACTAGAAGATGCAATAAAGGATATCTTAAAATTATATTTGTTGCAATAGAGTATTGTAATCTTTTAAAACATGTAAACGGTGAAATAACTTAAAGCTTGTTCATCCCAGAAATGCAATTTATGTACTTCCAGACTATTACACAACAAATTGCAATTAGCACAGATGTTAAAAAATAAAAAATTCAACATAGTATATTGTCGGCATATATTCCTATTAATAATGTAGATGATTGGCACTTTAAATACAACACTGTGAAGATATTTCTAAATTATTTAAGTATCTTTTTCGATATTTTTTAGACATTTACGTCAAAAATATTGATTAAAGAATGCAAAATGTTGCCTTAAAAATTTGATAATAATAGTTGCTATAGCATTACTTAGTTTTAATACCATGATGCTGATTAGTTCATATTAATTGAAAATCGATATTAGGTAATAATTATAAATGTCTCCTTAAAACTGTCTTACTTATAAATAAATTAGCAATAATTAATAACAGAAGACATATTAGTTCAAGCCCTTCAACCATATGCTTTCTGCCATCAAACTATGACAGATATTTAATGCAAAAATATAAAACCTATTAAGTGTTTTTATGAATAAAAAAATTTAAAAAAGAAGTTAAACTAAAGAGCTTATAAAAAGAAATTGTGATAAATAAAGTTATAAACAATTTTTAAGATTCATTGTAAATTATGTATATAAATATTTTGTATAAAAGCAAATTAAAATAACTTGGAATTCCAGGTGCAATAAACTAAAGTGAATGACAGAAAAATGAATCAAATCTTTCAAATACAAAATAAATTGTTCTCATTTTTAAAATTTATTGATCTATAATTTTTCACACAAAATTTGACAAATGAATGATCAAATTTTACTTTCATCCTTATTTTCAATTCAATTAAAAACAAAATCAGAAATAGAAATGTTCTTCGAAAATAGCCATCATTAACGGAAAGTTTTCTTTTCACAAAAAGTGTGCAATCGCTAATTAATAACACTGCCACTTCTATCCAGTCACTTTATGTGACAGAAATGTGACATTTTGAGGAAAAGAGAGATATACGGCTTTTAATTCGACGAGCATCTTACAAGATAGAAAGAAAGGAGAGTAAAGTTGGAAAAAGTTATAACTCTAGAGAGAAATTAGTGTCAGTTAAACGCCGTATCAATTGTCCACTCTTAAGGGTAAAGGGACTTAATAACGACCGGGATTTCCGTAGCTTCCTTTGTAGACGGTGGCAGCAGATGTTTTGAAATTGCGTTACGATGTGGAATCCTTTTCATGGAGAATTTCTTCTTTCCTGGAATGGTAGTGGAGCAGAATGGGTGTTGCCTTTTCAGAAGCTGTCTGAAGTAGGAAATTGGTTATTTTTCGATTAAAATACCAGAAAAAGTTAAAGTATTCTTTTAAGATTGAATAAATGGGTTTCAAGTTATATATGGGCATAGCTATATATTTTCTAACTCAGTCTAGAAATAATTTAAAATAGATGTGCAATTAAATTGATGTATAGTTTACAATATAATCAAGAATAACAGTCAATAGTTTGAAGTAGAGAGAAAAATTTTAAGACTGATTCATTCGGAATTGAGAATGGTGATATTTGATAAATTTATGATAGCCTAAACAAAATAAGGAAGATAGGACTATAAGATAAGGCATTTTATAGGACATAATAAGGAATATCATTTAATAAATTTTCGTCTTAAAATTGATAAAATTGCACAAATTTAAGGAATAATTTTAAATGAGCATTTCTAATATAAATAAAAACAGTCTCTTTACTTGAAAATAATTTGCAAATGAATACATAATTGCAAGTGAGAAGTATGAGTATCTAAATTTTATAAATAAAAGTACCTATATAGCAGTGCCCGCACAGCATTGTCAGTGGCATAATATGCAAGAGGAAAAATTAGCTTTAAATTTAAGTGTAGTCACCGTTCGATAATACAAGGGAATGTCCCGCAATACCAAACATACCTACAAATATATTTAGAAATCTTCAAAAATAAATCGAAAACAATTTTTATAGTACACATTCGGAAATATTTAGACAATTACAAAGATAAAAATACGATCTGTTTATAAACAAAACAATTCACTAAAAATATGCAATAGAAAATCTGGGTAAAATCCTATTTTAGCCCACCTCTGGCGACTTTTTCAAAATCTCGCCAAATCGAAAGTATCTCAATTAAAAGGTTAAGAAAAAAGAATTCTTACCTTTCGCCAAAAAATTCTTATTATTCGCCAAAGGTGGGCTAAAATAAGATCGACCCGAAATCTGTTTTAAAATTTAAAAATATGCAAAGCAGCCACTGTATTCCCCTTGTTTATCAATTCTGTATAATCCGAAATAAAAATAATAATCAGTCAGCATCTTAATATTTACTTGTAAATTATATAGTCTGCTTGGAGTTTTGAAATCGTTTAAAATCATACGTAAACAAAGAAACGTATTGTATATGCATACCACAACTCTTGCTATTTTCGCATGAGCGTTTGAGGTTTTCTCACGTACGTGGATAAGCGCAAAGCATATATGTTGTTATTTAACGCATGCGCAAATCGTAGTAGCAAAATAATTAAAATTGTGACGATAAAACTGTTACTTTTATTTTGATGTGCCTTCAGTATACTTCGTAAATAAATACCTAACAAAATGGTACAAATTTCTCCAATATCAGTTAAGTATTTCTCGAGTTTTTCACTTTAAAACATACAGACACTTTCAGGAGATTTCTTTGATACCATGAGATCTTGTAATTTTTAGACGTCATATCTTTCACATTTATATTAACTTTATTTTTGAAGATATTCCTTTGTCGAACCAAATTGAATTGTTTAAAAATTGTTTCATTTGTTAATATAAAGCTTGCTTCAAAATAAGGCTTTTTCCGTATACTTACTCCTTTATGTACCAAATTATTTTTTATAATCTCTCGACTTTATCAGTTATTATATTTAGAACCTTTTTTGCCTGTTTTTTTTCAGTTAATTGAGTTTACTTTAATCGATTATTTTGCATTTGCTTTAACAATTGTCTTACTTTAAAAAGTTTTCTTATAATTTATATCTAGATATTTTATTTGGTTTTTAACTATTTATATCTGTTTTTAAAATCGTACTGTTTTAAAATCTAATCTGACTTTTCTAATGCTTGGCGCATAGCCGTCTGTGGTTCTTTCGTCAGTAAACCAAACAGTCAGGCACCAAATGTTTTGATACTTATTCGATAATTCTAAACTTTCATTCATGAAGATATAATCATTTGACAATTAGACTGTGATTTACATTTAGACCTTAGGAGGCGTAATATAAAACAGGATTATAAATTATAATACTTTTAAATTCTTCCAAGGCATATTAAACGGAATATTCTGTTTTCCGAAAATGCATGCAATCGACAATTAAATGGACTACTATTTCGGAATTCGATGCTTTATGTGATAGAATTGTAGCTTCTTTAAAGAAAAGGAGGAATACGGCTTCTAATTCTACCAACATCTTAAAAGATTCAAAGAAAATAGCGTTAAGTTGGAAGAAATTATAACTCTAGCGAGAAGTTAGTGTCATTTACACGCCGTATCAATTGTCCAACCTTAAGGATAAGGGACTTAATAACGATCGGGATATCCGTAACTTCTTTTGTAGTCGATGGCAGCAGATGTTTTGAAATTATGTTACTGTGTGGAATCCTTTTCGCGTGGAGTTTCTTCCTTTTCGGAATAATTGATACGTGGAACGGATGCAACCTTTCAAAGGCCATCTAGTAAAGTAATTGGTTGTTTTTCGGTTAACTATTCTTTTGATAACAGATTGGCCAGATTTTTCAATATGAATGAGAATCATTTATATCATAAAACAACTTGAAATAATTTTTTAAAAACTGATCTTTGCTAAAAGTATTCTATGCTTATATTCGCTTAGATCACTTTTATAATTATTTATAATAAGTCAAGATCTGAATTGATAGAATAATAATAATAATATATTTTAGAAACTATTCTAAATTTAAAAGTCTTTACTAATTTTAAATAGCAAAATAATTGTTTTATATCTGTTTGGCTATAGCCCCTTATAGTAAAATTTTGAATTACTGAAAATTTTCGGAAATATAGTATTTTATGACGGCAGTTTCAAAAATTACTCTCCAGCAACATAAATTTTTAATGTTAGAAACAATCCGTATCAGGGTTTGAAAATTAATTTTAGCTCTTAACTTCTACAATATTGCTGTTATTGTAAAACGTTAAATATAAAAGTAGTTCCTCTTAACAAGGCGTTAATTCAACTGTTTTTCTATTTAAAAAAATAAGAAAATCATGCTAAAATGAAAATTTCTCCCCCCCCGCTCATTTCCATCTCCTTGAGCTAGAAATATCTTTTACAAAATCACTCGAAATTTTTGTATTTCTAACAACTGTTATAAGCCAGTTAAAAAACAAAATTACTCCAGTTATGTTTTTCCAGCAAATCATGGGCAAAACGCGTATATATATATATATATATAATGTTTGAGTGATTGGTGAAGAGTTGAAGAAATTTTTCAGAATTCTTGTTATAGGAATCTGCCTTCTTAAATAAGGTAACTTTTAGGAGCAAAAAATTTCAAACTTAGAGTAATGGTGCTGTATCCGTTATTTTCAAAGAATGTTAGTAGTGGAGCATTCAGAGGAGGATGAGGCCCTCCTTCAAATAAATAAGAATGTCAACATGCATTGATCAAGTCATCAAATGATTATTTAATCAATACATGTTGCATAGATACGTTAGAAAAATGAAAATGAAACTTGGCTATCAGCAACAGAAATTTGTTCGGCATGAATCCTGTGACCTGGCCTAAAGCCGGGTGTACAGAATTTGTTCAAAATTAAAACCACATAGCTCAAAGCGTTTCAGAATTATCTTTGTAACAACCAGACAGACAAATACTTTTCAAAATTGTGTTTTTTTTAGCGCAAGGAAGTCTAAAACGTGCAGATTCATCAACATTATGAGTCCAAATTTTTTTGACAATTACTGCACTTTCCGCATTTTTTATACAAGAAAGTCAAAAAATACTTAATTAATCTTATCAGTTTATAAGAACTTCTTATTTTTAGTGTTCATTTACAATAATACATTCAACTTCATTACCTGCAAGTGGTAAATTTTTTAAAACTATTTTCCTCTTCTTTGCTTAAAACAAAACCGTCTGGTGTTCCTACAAATTATTATTAGGATTGATAAGATGTTTTCCAACAGTTTTCTTTTCACAGCCATTTTGAAGTATGACTTTAATTATAAAGACATTGCATTTCAAAATAACTCGGATTTAAATGGATTAAAAAAATTTTAAGGTGTAACGGGAATCAAATACCAGAAATCCTCAAGTATCTCTCTTATTCGAGAAAAAATATTTATCCTCCCCCTCCCATTTATATAAAATTTTACAGATATCATTATAAAACTTTAGAAAACTTCAATAAAAAAGATAAATAAAAGTTTATACTGACAAAACGCCAAAAACTTTCCCATTTTGATCGCATTTTTTCCCTTCTCAAAGTGAAATATCCACGTTGTATGATCAACATTTTTTTTTCTCCTACTTCAGTCTACTTTTGCCATCCCTGCTATGAAGGGTATAGTTTTACACCCGAAAGAATGAAACATTTCTATTTCGAGAAGACAATCCTTTCGCACGAATAGAATTGCATACCAAACAGCTTTTTCCGAATCCTGCAGCCTTCCTTATCTTCCAAATCGTAAAGAAATTTATGTCAAACGTCGGCTTATAAAGGCCATAAAGTTCACGTCGACTACTTTGAAGGGTGTTTTACTTTCTGATCGATTCGAAACGGGCAAGTTTTTTTTCTTCTTTTTAGATCCGATTCCTTCGGTTAGGTATCGAATTGACCTCTCGACCTTCTTTTGTCTGCTTCCTTTGGAGAAAAATACTTCCTGGAGTTTTTTTTTTTTTTTTCATTTTAACCGATAATAAAGCTTGTTTCTTTGATATTTGGGTTTTTTTTGTAAATACACAATAATATATTATCTTTTAAAGAATATTTTCACTTACATTGTTTTATTAATTGGTTTAGGTGCTGCTTAAATTCTGAAGCATATAGACTTACAAAGTGTTATCTTTATTTCTTCCACGACGAAGCAAATCTAAATATTAAACAACACGAATATTTGAATCTTTTAAACCATAAAGTGTTAGCAATTCTTCGATACTGAGTTATTGATAAATATTAAATTTTTAATATTTTTTCTGCGTATTGAATATATTTTTATAAATGGCTTGAAATAGATTTCAAACTTAGAGTTGTGAAAATTACCAGCTATCTGAAAAACAGTAAATAAATTATTTCGGTAAGGTACGAATTCACATCCCGGCCTTCTTTTATCTGCTTCCTTTAGAGAAAAATTCTTCCTATATATATATATATATATATATATATATATATATATATATATATATATATATAGCGTTTTTAGCTGATAAATTTTTTTTTGACATTTAGTTTTTAGTAAATGTACAATAATAAAAAAAGGTAATAGATGTTTTTTGAAAGATACTTGATTATCTCTACATTGTGTTACTATTACAATTAATTGGTTGAAGCAGCTGATGAAATACTGAAGAATATAAAACCAAAATTACCATCTATATTTCTTTGATTTTTCTGCAAATGAAGAAAAAAATCTAAATGTCGAACTACATGTAAAGCTGAATCCTTTAAAACATGAAATGCTACCAATTATTCGATATTGTACTGTTTATAACTACCAAATTTTAAATATTTTTTGATGTTTCTACAAACTGTTAGAGATGGATTCCAAACATAAAGTTTTGGAATCTTACTTACTTATCTAATACTCAGCAGTTATATTTAACTCCGTTTGAAGTACACAAATTTTATTTTTCTTCATATTCTTAAAATTAATGGGTACATAAATAAACAACCTTTATGCTGCCATTTGTTGTGTATATTGAAAAAATACACATTTTTCTAAACACATCATTAAATAATTATTACCTAAATCAAATTTAAAAAAAAATCTTAAGTGCACATTCTTCTAAAAATAATTTGAAATTGTAGAAAGCACCTTCATTTACAAACTAAACTATTGTTCTCAAAATGACACAGAAAAATTATTGCATAATAACTACAAATATGTTAGATTGTGTTATAGATAGAGCGATAACAAGTCTTAGATACTGCATGCCTGAAGACTATTTTGGACCATATATAATGATTGTGTTAAAAAAAAATTGTTTGTGGGTTTATTATCTACATCTATCTCGTCATATCCTGGACACAAGTTGATTCATTTAAAATCCCCTGAATTGAGCTTTAATTTAAAATCAAAAGAATGCAAAATCCAAAGATATATTACAAAACATTAATCTTTGGTTAAATTTCAACTCATACTTAAATAATTTCATTATTTATTGATTAAAACAGTGGAGTTAAATAAAATAACTCAGTAAATAAACTGTTACAAACGGAGAGATTTGTAATCATTCGCATATTACAATTTCCTTCAATATTTTAAATACATTCATTGTATCATTATCTCTAGTTATTAATTTAAAGATTTTGCATTCATAATCGCTTTGATGAATTAGAAGATTATTTAGTGCAGATATTCACTTTGATCAATGTGTAAATAAATGGATCCATATTTAATATCCTTTCATTGAAATATATTAATGTCACTCGCAAGAATTAGCAAATATTGGATGCGTGTGCTTCTGTTTATTTACATTTCATTCAGAATGGATTATTTCAGTTGAATGTAATTTGATTATATTGATTATCTTCATAATAATTAAATTGAACTGGGTGATGATTCCTTGATATGTTGAGGAAGTTTAGAAATATGTCATATTGTATTATTTATCTTTTTAATTAGAATACCTCAGCGATAAACAGTAAATTTTAATCAAATTAATGTTTTCTGATCAGTGCTTAGCACTGAAACATTTTGTTTATCTATAAAATAATTGTAAACTGAGATTTAATTATTGCAAAGCTTTTATATAAACGCACAGTTCTTAGAGAGGAAATAGGTAGAAAAAATATATCAATAAGATTAAAAATAGAAAAAATATTTCCTTCATTGATATTTGATAATAGCACATGGGAGATAAGAACATATAGTTGTTCCTATTAATCAGGAAAACTAAATAGAAAGAAAGGTTTGGGACAGTACACATATAGAAGCAGAAATATATTCAAAGAATCATACCTCCAGGAAGCATGGTTTTCAAGAAAAAATAAATTATAATGAATATTATTATCAGGATGCCCGAGAGATCATGGATAGGTGTAGAGCCATGAAAAATTAAATATCTTTACTTATTTGTTCTATAACTATAAAAAATAATAAATCTGAAAGGGTAACATTTTGATTGCGTATAATATGCTTAAGAGATATACTGTTTCACATTGTGGTTTCCCTTGGCACATTATATATTGTATAGCACATGAGATAAGTTGTATTAAATGCGTCAAATTAAAAAAAAAAGTATTTTGAAAAACAATTTCAAATTTTTTCATGTAACATTCTATTACCTGAAAAAAATTCCAAGGAACTTGATTTTAAGATTGTTTGGTGGTAGTTACTGGGGTGAAAATTTCTTATTAAATCTATCCATTATCGGGTTAAAAAATAACTATGTTCCAAAATGAAACTTTATGTTTGGAATATTTAATATCTAAGAAAAATCATGGGGCGAAGAATTCTCGGATAAATTAAAAATTTCTACACAATATGCTATATTTGTAAAGAAATAAACGGAAAATGAATACGAAACAATGACTTATAAAATAGAAGTTGCAAAAGGTAAAAATTGTATCATATCGGAGAACAAAAATAGAACAGTTTAAGAACGGATAAACAGTATGTGTATGTCTCTCACGTATAGGCATTCGAGTCGTTTTGCTCGCTTTAAAATTGAGTGATATCTCAGTCTCTGAATTACTCTTAAGAATACAGATTATGCTTATCACGATTGCAAAATCTGACTTGTCGTAGTATATACTTTTTATTACGAGGCATAAAAATACTGAGCCTCAATTAATTCCGAAAGCAAATTAAATTACCCTTAAACCTAAACCTTAATTTTCGCAAACCATACAATATTTTAACGTATACAGCTAGAATGACATCTGCAGATATTTCCAATTCCTGGTTTTCTAGCAACTACTTGCTTAAATTACCCTTCCTTGTTTAAATTTAACTGAACTAATTTTAAATTATTGAACTAATTAATTGAATTCAGTGAAAAGTAACTAAACTTAACTGTTTTATTTTCAGTTATTTTCCACATACTGAATGCGATGTCAGACTTCTTTATTTTGAAAAAATTCATATTAGACTTTTTAGATGACTTTTCAGCACAGAACAGGAATTCTGGTTCTGCGTAGTTTTATAAGTAGTATTTGAATACTTTATCTAAAATTATACGGATTTTAGACTTCGGATGACCAGAATGCTTATGAATTCTTCATCTTATTTTTTTTCTCTCCTAAAAGCCAGATGTCACTTAACTGAATTTGGAGATTACCGTGATCCTTACTTTCTAATAAAAATTCAGGACCATTGTAAAAAAATTCATAAAATCCGTATAATATTATTGGACTCATATGCGTTTCAAAGATATACATTTCATTTTAATAGATCAGTTATATATCTGAGTTGTAAAGTAAGATCAATAGTTACAAATAATGCAGGATAAATTTATATATTCTAAAGTTTTTAATAAATTATTGTGCTGGGTGAAAACTTAAATGTTCACGAGCGGGCATGCGTTCGCGCACATACATGCATTTCTTTAAATTCTTAAAGTGAAAAAATCCTAAACTTCAAATAATTAACACTTCTGCTTCTTACAATGTAATAATAACTAAAACAGACATAATAAATATTTGAATGTTTATCTGTTTACAAATAATCAGATTTACAAAAATAAACAAACACTACGAATATAAAATACTGATGGAGCACTAAGAAATTTTAAATTTAATTAATTTTATAATCAAACATATACTATTATCTGCTTACATACGTATTTCAATAATATATTATTCTAATTTATGTATTCAATGAAGGACATTTTATACATGACACCTGACCACCAAAATGAAAATTCTTTCTAATCGTATTCTAAATATCTAATTTAAGATTCACTATTTCAACAAATAATGGTTAACTTAAATACAATGAAAATACATATTTTCTGTAGCTTATGTTTAAGGGCACAGTAAAATTAATGAACACCCACTAATGATCAACCGATATTTCTTCACTTTCCAATTAAATCAGAATATTGCTTTTTTAAAACACAGGAAATGCGTCTTTCCTGTCGGAAATGACGCAAAAAGATTAGCCCATAAATATTCAGATCGCTTCCTTCAGAAAAAAAAAATTCTCCACATCTGTTCAGAGAACGGAAGCAGCTACTGCTTAATGAAGACAAGTGTTATTCCTAATGACACTTGCGTCTTCCAGCCTGTTTCTTTGTCCACTGGGACTTCCATTCTGTTGTCAGCAATTTTTGCATTTGTCTAGGGAAGGTGAAAGCAGTCAAATTCAATTAAATAGGAACTAATTATCAGTAATATTTTATCAATGGGAAATGCATACGATGTTCATTTGATTTTGAAGTGCTATTACAACCATAAATTGGGGGTTTTCACTCATACACACATTGTACGCATATATGCTCACAATTTATTGCCTTTTTTAACACTAGGCTCCCATATCTCCGAAGTTTTAATGTTTAACATTTCAACAGGGCATTGAAGAATTCGACCGACAAACTTAGATGTGTGATAGTAGACATCAGTAGGATAAGGAACCACCATACGGCATGGGCCTAAAACGAAGATTAGAGTATAGAAATTGCAAAAATATAAAATCGGAAAACAGTTGGAAACTAAAAAAATAACAAACAGTGTTTCAATTATGATTATTTTTAAAGTGAAAGCACGTTCATAAAAGTTTTTTCCATGTACGTAACATGCCAATTTGATGATTCAGAGGTCGTAAATTACTGAAAACGAAAAAGTAGCTCATAACCTTTATTTGCAAAAAATATTAAAACTTGAAGAAAAATGAAAGACTCAAAATGTAAGGAATTTTACATTCTACAATTTCATATAAGCTTGTAATGTGAGAATCTAAAAGTTTTAAAGATATTCAAGAAAAACTAAAATGGGATTCAGAAAAAATCGCTGCAACATCGACACCGATGTTCGCAAAGAGTGTTATCAAATTCGAAAGATAAATTCTGCGCAAGGTAATAGGCATTAAGTAGATGGAAAATTACCAGAAAACATAGGGCGGCAGGTAACTTTTTTCCATAAAAATAGCAAATCGCAAGAATTTCGCACTCTGGATGCTTGATGCCTTACAAGAATATGCACACTTTTCTAAATTTTATTCGCTGATGAAGCTTGCTAATAGAGAGAAAGTATCTTCAACATGCACAACGCAAATATTTTGTCATTCAAAATTCCCCACATCACTATTTTGCCGAACTGTCCATAGCCATTTGGGCAGAGTCCTCTATTTGTGACGTGTTTTCTGGCCAAACGCTTCAGCAGACATAAAGTACTTGTTTTCTTGCAGCCCGTTCCTCCAGATTTACCACAAGAAGAATTGACAATTGTACAATAGAACATTTGGTTAATGCATGATGGAGTACCAGCATGTTTTACTTACATTCGTGAAATCTGATTTGTTGTCTTCAAGCATTTCAAACTGTCATTTTTTTGTCTTCGGCAATGCTCATTAATGAATACTTGTTTGCTGCTTTTATTTTTTTCTTGAATGCATGAAACAATACACTCTGAGAACATTGGTATTGAGGTTGCAGCAATGTTTCTGGATTCCATTTCAGTTTTTTTAATATCTTCAAAACTTCTCCATTCCTATATTACAGGCTTATATTAAATTATAGAACATAAAATTCCTTAATTTTCAAGCTTTTATTTTTTTGAAGTTTTAACTAATTTTGCAAAGTACTGTTATAAACTATTTTTTCGTTTTTAGTAATTTACAATCCTCTGGATCATCAAAGAGGGAAAATAACTTTGGAATCCTATACGGGAGAAAATCTTTTAAGAATGTGCTTTCACTTAAAAAAATTATTGTTGAAACGCCATTTTTTAATTTTTATTAATGTTTTTTAGTGTCCAAGAGTTTTCCAACTCTTTATATTTTTGCGATTTTTATCCCCTCATCATCGTTTGGGACCCCTTGTTGTATGGGGATTTTTTATCCTCTTGATGCTTACTATCATTCCTCAATTTTTTTCGGCCGAATTTGGTAACAGCCTGTATATTTCTTCCCCAGTTTGTTAACAGTTATATTAATAAACATGAAATTTCTTTTGCGGAAAGTGAAATATCATCAGAAAAAAGGAGCAAAATAAAAATAAATTTAATGCTTAAAAATCTGCTTATTCGGTACACATAGCAATGCTCTGTGATATAAAACAAAATATCTATTAAAAATAAGCAGTTAACATTAAATAATACAATATAATTTAATTACTTAGTATTTTGTTATTTCTCAGTAAGAAGAAAAGTTAAAAAATGGATGCGGATGCAATAAAAGTAATAAAAAACGCTATCCAGTAAATAGCAAAAAGGTAAGAACTCTCAGTTTATATATACCAGCGGGTGACCGAGCTCCGCTCGGAGAAAACAGGTATCGAAGCTAACTCGAAGATTTAAATTTTCAATTGTGATTTATCAAAACAATACATGCCATAAGAAAATTTGTGAAACCATTGGCGAAAAGATAACCGGTTAAAGTGCACCATTGTAAACTGTTCTAAACAAAGTTAGAGTTTGGAAAGGGAACTATTCTATACAAAGGTAAAGTAAAGGTAAAGATTGAAGTGTGTTGAAGTTCAATATTTTTGACAAATTTATTTAGAAAAACCAAACATATATACATACATAAGAAACATATTATAAACCTATATCAGCATAAACATAAAACTTTATTAGTTCACCATATTGGCTATAGATGGCAGCACGTTACCGCTTGAAAATTTAAGTAGCCATTATGGCGAACTAATAAAGTTTGAAAATATCCTATGTGTAACTCCGAACTGCTCGACCGTAGCACTTCAAAACCGGCGCCAATCGATTCCTCGTGGCCAGAAACCCCAGTCCCCCAAGTTTACCGGAGTTTATTAATTCTGGGGCGATTTTCGACTTGGCAACCATTCCTCGTATTATAGTATTAGATTTAGTAATTGTTCAATTTAACGAAGACTAAAAGGCAGCAAAAAGTGTTTCAAGATTATAAAAAATTACTAAAGTGCATAAATATATAGAATAAACATATACATAAATGTAGATTAAATCACTTGCAAATCACATGCTGCGGATTTGAAATCGACAAATTGGCAAATTTTTTCATGTACTTTTTTGGTCGCCTTAACAAACAAGAAGTACCGTATATTTTGAATGGCATTGTTACAAAACCATTAAGAGTGGTATGTCCCAAACTTTTTAGTGGTTTTTCAAAAAACAAAGTTGATGTTTCAAAGTATATCTTACATACCTTTCGTATATCGAAGTTACTAAATGTTCAACTTTGGTATGAATTTAGCATTTTTATAGAGTTAATCGAGTCACCCTTGATTAATCTGGCGATTAATCCCTGGAGTGCTTAATAGTATCTAAAAATCAAATTTTCCAAAAATCTCGTTTCTGAAAAAATTTAATTTCATACAATTTTTAGTAGCAGTCATATAATATAAATTTAAATTAAGTAACACTGACGGGAAAAAAAAATCCCAACACCAAGAAAAAATTATTGTACTGTAATGAAATTTTAGGAATACATTTGTCTAGGTAACATATTTAATTGATTAAGGTTTCAAGATCGCAGGTAGAGCCATTGGCGAGAAGAGCCATTTCAAATGTGAAATGTTAGTACATTAGTAACCGGTGTAACCGCCAGAGTTTTGAATGTAAGCATGCAAACGTGCATGCATTGTGTCGTACAGGTGTCGGATATCAGTTTGTGGGATGGAGTTCCATGCCTGTTGCACTTGGGCGGGCAATGCAGTGACGGTTAATACTGGTTGTGGATGACGCTGGAGTTGTTGTCCAATGATGTCCAATACATGCTCGATTGGAGAAAGATCTGGAGATCTAGCAGGCCAAGGCAACATGTCGACACTCTGTAGAGCATGTTGGGTTACAACAGCGGTATGAGGGCGAGATTTATCCTGTTGGAAAACACCCCCTTGAATGCTGTTCAAGAATGGCAGCACAAGAGGTTGTATCACTAGACTGACATACAAATTTGTAGGCAGGGTGCGTGGGATAACCACGAGAGTCTCCTGCTGTCATACGAAATTGCTCCCCAAACCATAACTTCAGGAGTAGGCCCTGTGTGTCTAGGCCGCATACAGGTCACTAGCAGGCGTTCACCTGACCTCCTTCTAACCAACAAACGGCTATCACTGCGACCAAGGCAGAACTGGCTTTCATCAGAAAACACAACAGATCTCCACTCTGTCCTCCAATGAGCTCTATCTTGACACCACTCACGTCGCAAACGGCAGTGGTTTGGAGTCAGTGGAATGCACTGTACAGGGTGTCTGGCTCGGAGCTGTCCTTGAAGTAACCAATTTGTAACAGTTCGTTGTGTCACTGTGGTGCCAACTGCAGCTCGAATTTCAGCTGCAGACGCAGTACGATTTGCCACAGCCATACGTCGAATACGACGGCCTTCCCTCTCAGTAGTACCACGTGGCCGCAAGGAACCTGGTCTTCTTGAGGCAGTACCTTCCATTGACCACTGCCGCCAATACTCATGCACAGTGGATACATTCCTGCCAAGACTTTCAGCAATATCGCGGAAAGAAAACCCACCTTCTAGTAGCCCTACAACACGACCTTGTTCAAACTCAGTGAGCTGTTGATAATGGCTTTTTCATCTTCTCAGAGGCATCCTTGACTTACATTAACCCACTACGTCAAATATCAACTGTAAACAACGATCACGAACCTTACAGCGCTTATTTAAAGCAAACCTCATTTGCATGTTCATAGTGTCGCTATTAGAGCCACACTTACGCGCGTAGCTCGAAATTTGAATCGACGTCATCTTTCAGATGTATAAACACGCCTACCAAATTTAGTTTATCTAGCACAGCTCCTTCCTACTGTTGGAATTTTTCTTCCAT
The DNA here is from genome assembly GCA_026543055.1 of Argiope trifasciata. Taxonomy (NCBI): domain Eukaryota; kingdom Metazoa; phylum Arthropoda; class Arachnida; order Araneae; family Araneidae; genus Argiope; species Argiope trifasciata. Next base: position 513,760 of record JAPMOQ010015878.1, on the reverse strand, counting down.
CAGTGTGTCCTGATTTTGAATTTCTGCCTTTACATGTTTCTGAAAATACAGCCCAACAGAAAGTCAATATGTTTTTAAATTTGACTCAAAATTATACAAACTCTACTCTGTAGATGTTAAATTAGTGTGCTGAATATTACCTATTTGGCTCTCTTCGTTTTGCTGATATCGTGTTAATTTATATACAAAAAGCCGGCCAGATGTATTTCCTCTGTACATATTTTATTCAAAACTTGATAAAAATCATAGACCGAATTTCAACTGTCTAGAGTTATTTTTGTCACAAACAAGAATATGGATATTTCTCAAAAATTAGTTTTTCGAACTCAGTAGTCTAAAATCTGAAAATTCGCAAAATTCTTGATTTCAATTTTTTGACGATTATTATACTTTCCCCATATTACGTAAGGTGAAAGTAATAATATATATATATATATATATATATATGACTGCATTAAAAAAATTACATTCTAAATACTGCCTACGTCTACAGCTCTCCATTTGCTCTTAAGCCATTCATTAGTTATAGAATCCTCCATTTGCCTGTTTTCATTTCCAATGTATTAGAATAGATTAGAAAATATTTTCAAATAACGGAATATTTCAATTTATGCAACTCATATAGAGAAATATTTAATAATACTTGAATTATATATTCTTTGCTTATGACCTAATATTCATCTTATGTACATGGACAGAAAAAAGAATAAGGCTTCTTAAAATAGAGGACAATGAGCCTCTCCTGTCGGAACGGAGAGTAAAAAAAATAGGCCCATAAATACTGAGATCACATTATTCTGGAAAAAAGGCCTTCCACGTCTGTCCTGAGGACGGGAGCAGCTGCTGCTAATGAAGACAAGTGTTATTCCTAATGACACTTGCATCCTCCAGCCTGTTTCTTCATCCACTGAGACTCTGTCGTTCTGTTGTTATCACTTCTTGCATTCTTGTAAGGTGGGGCTCTCTGACCAAAATGGGGAGATGGCCCATTTATTATAGGGAGATGTTCAATTATAAGGAAGCTAATTATTGGCAATAACTTATCTGCAGAATCTGCAAGAGAGGGGTAATAGTTTATCTTATAAAGTTTTGTTAAAGATTCAGGAAGAAGTGAATAGAATTATCTTGATTTCGAAGGAAGATTAAGTGGATTATTGGTCTATTTTTGCAGAGAAATAGTTGAGTACGGCAGCATTGAATTATAATGGATCGATCCATCAATAGCCTTTTATTTAGAGTTTTTGTAAAAAAAAAATAATCGTGCCCGAGTAATCTGCATGAGAGTAATAGTTATCATAGGAAGTTTGATTTTATCAATAAATGTAAAGATTCAGGCTGAGCTGACAGAAAGTAAGAAGTTTTCAAAGTGAGATTTTAGCATTATTTCCCTATTTCTGAAAAGATCTGGCAGTATTGAATTATTATAGATCTATCGGTGAATAATTTTTATTTACAGTTTTTTGTAAAATATAATCGTATATTAGTAATTAGAATGGGATGTTTTAGTTATCTTAGAAATTTGGTTTGATGTATAAATGTAAGAATTCAAGAAATGAGAGAAATTATCAAGATTTGGAAGGAAAATTTATAGTAATATTTTCCTATATCTCCACAGAGATGTCAGTATTTAATTTTAATAGATCTATTGACCAATCATTTTTTATTTAGAGTTTATGTAAAAGAGTAATTAAACATTAGTAATCTACAGGGGGTTGTAATAATAAAGTATAGTTAGACAAATAAATGTAAGGATTAAGTAAGAAGGAGATAAATTATGAAGATTTTGAAGAAAAATTTGTTGTTTTATTTGCCTATTTATGAAAAAAACTGTCAGCATGTAAATGGGCAAAAGTGGTGATTTTATTGCGGGAAAGTGTATTAAATTAATTTTCAAATTTATGAGATTAAAACGAATGTACTTTTTAGTTTAAAAAATTGTGACACATTATTTCATGATTAAATAACTTTATAGTATTTGGAGCTTATCTTCCTTTAAAAAAAGTGATAAATAATACATTTTTCTTATTAATTTATTAATTTCCATTAATTAAGGTTTCCCATTCTTTATTTCAGTAGCTTTTAATATAAATATATTTTTTTAAACTTTATTCATTTTTTATTTAGTTAAAGTTTTCTTAGTATTTTAAAACATATTTTAGTCTTTTATTAAAAAAGATTTAGAAGAAATTTTAATAATTAGCATATGAAGATATCTCTCTAAGAGCTTACATAATTAGAAAATTCAAATATTTCATAGGATAAGATATTCACCTCATGTTGATAATGTGTAGTGAATTCAGTTCTGATTCAAACAAATCAGAAACATTATTACTCTAATTTAATATTTTCATAGGCGATACTTTCTATCTAAATGTAACAATATATAGATAAATATAATTATATGCCTATACGGAACAAGATAATTATATTTGGCCATGTTAATTTCCCTCTGACAAATTTATTATTTGCAAGTCTCAATTGCATAATTATATCAAAATGATGAGATGAATACGTTATTGAAATTATCTAGTATAATTTGATTCCATGTTTCGAATTCATTGAAAGCAATTTATTAGTCATATTGATAATAATTATAAAATGAAGTTGGAATATTTATGGAGTTAGTTGATCATCCTAGATTTTCTTGTAATTAGGTTACTCAGAGTTTTCAATATAATTATGGTGCTTTGGGCATTTGAATAACATTACTTGTTATTGATAGACTATACTGATTTTAGGAAATCAATTTGAAACCATTTGACTTATAAATATATATCTGCTATATGTTGTGGGTGTATATGAACTAAAAGAACTGAATATATTTCTAACCGATTTGACTAAAATATTTTGTATGTATAGATTTTTTTTCTCGAGATATTAGCAAAATTAAAAGGTTTTAAAAAGCTATATTAGGATTATAATTCTTCAAACGCAAACTTTCTTGAATAAAATATTATCATTTATTTAAATTTATGCATTAATGATTTATATTTATAGCTCAAGCTTCCTTAACAAACAATATATCATCATGAAAAAATATCATGGATTGCTTTATCTAATCACGATAATATATATATTACTTCAAAAATCTTAAAATATATACCATTAAAAATTTCTAAATTACATTTCTTCTCATGTTTTCGCCTAAATTACTAAATAATTTTTAAGTTTGTGTACAGGGTGGGGGGGGGAACTCGTAAAAGCTTTGAAAATTCATAAAATCCCAAAATAAATTAATAGGAAAGGAAAAATAAATAAATAATTTTCAGGAATTGCATTTATTAGAGGAAGGATTTTTTAAAAGATCCAACAGATGGCGCTGTTACGAAAGGCTTGGATGGAAATATGCAAATGAAACAGCCGATTATAAATACTCACAAATTAGGAACCAAATTCTCCTTTGCATGCTATGTAAGTGAACAAGGATGCTGATTGAGATAGATCAGCTTTACTGGTGAAGATCTTTTTCAGGAATGAGCGACTGTTACCCTACGTAAATTCCAACCTCAAAAGTATGTGAAGTCTGGAATAGGACGTCAAATAGTAGCAGGCCTCATAAAGCGTGTTCAGTGATTTGAGGAAATTGCTTCACTGGAAAATCCTGTAAGGTCCAGATTATCAAACTTAAGGCAAACGAACACAAACTAAATTGCAGCCAAAAGGAAAAAAATAGCTTCAGAATCCACTACAGGGACTATAAGTGTAGGGGGAGCTAAAATAAGCTAAGTTTCCATGGCCTCCTTGGTCTCCAGATCTAACACAAGCAGACCAGCACGCTAGGGGAAAATTTAAAATCCTGGGAATATCGATTCCGTAATCTAATCAGCTGGTAATGAAAGATGCAATTTACTGGGAGTTATCATGTATACACCCGGATATGTTGCATTCTGCAGCTGCTGGAACTGTGACATATCTGTAATGTGTTATAACCTGTGTAAGTGGACATGTGGAACACATTTTGCTATAATTAATGGTTTGGTAACATTATTTTTATTATGCCTTTTCTTGTATTTATAAAGGAAACACTACCTATCAACTGTTTTTTTTTTGAAATTTTTTTTCTTAAAAAAATTTCTAATGCTATTAATACTAAAGCTGCAAACCATTTCCTATTTTTCTTATTTTCCGGTTTTTAGAAATTTTTAAAATTTTTCTTGACTTTAAAAAAAAATTCTATTACAACTATAGAAAATCAAGTGCTGCGCGTTCAATTAATTCTTACCTCTGTTGAAAAATATCTTAAAATGATGTAAGTATTATTTTTCATTACATAAAAATAGTTTCTTCTGATCTGAAACTGATCTTTGATATTTATTCATGCATTGAATCATGATAAGCTTTTTCAAAAATATATGAATGTAAATATTTCAACTTTTTATCATGAAGGAAAGAAAAAAAAAACTGAGCAATTATTGTTTCGAATATATTTTAATAACTATGCAATCATGCTTTCAGAGATGTCATTTAAGCCGTCTAAAATCTAAAATTAGAGAGAAGAGACTATAAAATTTTCCACCATAGAGACGTGACTGCAATAAAAATTTGCATTTATTGTGATCTTAAATCTTCGGAATCAGCTGTGTAGAATCCAAATGCATTCACTTTTTTTGCTGCTATTTACTTTGAAACATAGTAACTTTAAACCCATGTTGCATTTTATATCCCTGCAAATATATATTTTGTGTTTACATTTTAATATCTGTATTCTTTTAAAAGCAATGATAAAGGAAATAAAAACTGTTTCAGAGTCACGTACGTGATATTAATAAAAATAATATGTTTAATTCAATTGTTACCCAAACTAATAAAACTATCCATAAAATATTTCGCATTCTTAATTCAAATGAAATTCATTGGAATTTCATGCATGGTATCATTAAATATTTTACAAAGACGTATTTATTTATTTGTTAAATCAAAGTTAAAAAGGTAATTAAAAACATTGTTTGCTGAAATAAGATCTGGAGTAAAAGGAGCTGACCCCATTTTTTTTAAATGGAAATTAGATGAATACGTGGCCATCCGGTCTAATACCACTTTCTACATCATTAAGCATCACAATAACATGAAAACATTTTGACTTCCACTTCTCATAAATCATATCACTGACTACCTGACACGCCCAAAAGACACATTGATAATAAATACTGAATGTCTGGATCCGATGGCAGCAGCAGTAACATTGGCGGGAACTGTTGTTGAGTTCTAAAGGCCACTGCACAACCTTCTCAAAGGAAGTACGATCAATCGGAGGAACCAGACCCTCACTTTTTCGTGTAATATCCAGGATGTTGAGATCCAACCACCATGCCGTAAGCATCTCATCCTCAATTCGAGGCTCCTCCCAGTGGGGGATTGCACTTCTCATAAGTCATATTGCTAACTCTCCGTTCCAAACGTGGAACTAATTACTGAAAGACCAGACCCCTCGCTATAGCAAGATTGGTGGGGACTGTAGTTGAATCCTATGGGTCGTCACTGGCCACGGTACAACCTTCCCGGAAAAAGTATGATCCGCCATCAATGGGAGGAGCCAGACTCCGACCTTCCCACTTCTCATAACAAATATTACTGACTTTCTGTCTCGCCCTAAAGCACTCAGAAATATTATGAGAAATAGATACATTTTATTTCTACATCTCATAAAACAAACCTACCATTAGGTATATTTAGTATAGTCACTCTTTATATAGACTAATTTCTTATTATCAATACTTAAATACAAAAATCAGACTTTATTTTTGCTCATAACTTGTTTGGTATCTTTTTATAAGTTTTAGTTGCAGCATTAACATATAATTGTACTTTATAGAAGAATCTTCGTCTCTGCCTTGAAATTGCATTTTATTTGAGACACAGCCTTTAAACTCGGAATATATCAAAGATCCTTCTATCTTAAACAGATAATAATGCAAAAATTAACTTCTGTATGAAAAAAAAAAGTCAGCTTCAAACATGGATTCGTAAAGGGATTTTTTTTTTCTGTAAGATCTAAAAAGTGACACCTCATGGTCCTCCAGCACCATGGAACTGTCATTAAATTTAGCATGTAACTAAAATTGAATATAATAGAAAATTATTATTCTCTGCCATATTCTGGTAGTTCTTGGGTTTTTTTCAATTTTTCCAACGTAAATTAATTCTTATATTGAGATTTTTGATGTTTTTGGAATTTATAATATTTGACGAGTTCCATTGACAATTGCTCTTCCTATAAATTAACTGTGGGAAAAGCAATTTAATTAATTAGTAAATTTTTGTTAAAAAAATTCCATAAAACCTAATTTTTAATTAATTCATTAGCTATAAATTACTGTAAATCTATTGTATATTAGTTTTTAGTACTTCAAATTTATATAAATTATTATCATTTCGCTCTCCTTACATAAAACAAATACCAATATATTTCATAAATAGCAACAAAAATTAATACATTTGTAAAATAAAATTATAAGAGGGCGCGGCCATGATATCAACATGAAAGGTCACATGTATTTCCCACATACGCTATAGTAAATTGTAAATTTTCAAAAGCGTAACTATTAAAATTATATTGTAAATAGCTTAGAATTAATAACTAAGCCACATAAAAATTTTTTTACTTAAAAAGAAGCAGATACAATATAAACATAGATTGCAACAACAATATAAAGTGACCACAGGTTAACTGAATTGATTTAAAAATAATATAAATGAAATTGTCGATATTTTGAAAGAACAATCTTCATATAAAATAAGAAAGTGCAAACATACAGAATTTATGTATAAAAAGGAAAAAGTAATTGAAAGTTAGATATGAAAAGGAAGAAAATAGTTTCATTGTTATTTCATTGCAGCGTTGCAGTTTGATCAAATATGTTTAGTGTGCTCCAAACATATAAATGTTTGTCAAATCTCACTACTGAATCTCATGATTTTAGTACACTTTTCTTTTTGGTAGGGTTTTTCCTATGACGTTGCATCTTTGAATTCAATGCCTGGTTCGGCTTTTCTCTTTAGCATCTTTAATCTTAGCTCACTTTTTAGAGGTGTGTGGAGCTTTTTTTCAACATTTTCCTTCATAAGTGATTTGCCAGTTGTCTAAAACAATACGAATTTATTTGTAAAATCATGCAAAATAAGTTGTGACAAAAACTTACATGAACGGTCGCGCGTATCTCTAAAATACAAATGTCTGATCGGCAGATATCTATTAATGCCACAAACTTACGACGACAACTGAAAGTTGGTAAAGGGAGGGGGACAAATAGCCAAAGTCAGGTGTTCCCAGTGCCGCCAGATCTAAATTTATAAAACGAAATTCATCTTTAGTGTATCTCTAACATATGCGCTGGAAGCTTAAAAATATATACTCAAGTTTAATAATAATTACACAAGCATTTAAAATTCCTTTTAAATGTTCATGAAGGAAATTGAGTTAGTAAATTTAATAATTAAGTTAACAAGGGTTCAACTGCTGACAGTCTTTATGCAAACATTCTTGTGAATTGAAAGAGTGACAATTACAAACGGTGATAAACATACGAATCCACCTTTGAATGCATTTTCTTTCAAAGAATCGTATCGAGATGTCGGTTGCATTTATTTTCCAACTGTGACCAGCTATTCCCTCAAAAAAAGATTCAACAATTAAAGATTTGGTAAAATTTGCAATTCATTGCATTGACGAATATTTGTTCATCTACGTACTATAAGATAATAACGTTATAATAATAACGAAATTGTAGTTTAATGTTGCTGGAAATACGTAACTTATTACGTAATTCACATTTCTACTATAATCTTAAAATATACACGACACAGATGACGGAACACAGCGAAATAAAGGAGACTATTCTCAATGTACTTGCGTGGTACTTTATATAATACAGCATATATAAAATTCTACGAAGTAATTACTTAATAAAGTGAATGTCTGAGGATTTCAAATGTTACATTTTATAACGAAGAAAAATAATTTACAATATAGTTGTAATGAACATAATCACCTGCCAATTAATTTTAAAAGGTTTTTCCAGTACTAAATTTATAAGTGTAAAATATTAAAAAATTCAAGTACATTAATTATATTTGTTTTAACGCATTAAAGACATTATATTTCATTAGTCAATTATTTTTAAACGCTTTTTTATAACTAAAACCTTAAACTTAAAATAATTAAAAAATAATTTTTTAAATTCATGAATAATAGGAAATTTTAAGACGATATTTTATTTATAAATAGGAATTAATAAACTATATAACTGATTTTATAATATTTATAAAAAATACACTCGTAATACGTTCGGATTATGGAAAATCCTTTTTGTGTTTACAAATATATAATCTAAGTACTACACTTGAGTGGAAGAAAAGCTCAAAATATTTTTTTAAGAATTTCTAATATTGAATTTGAAACGTAATGTTAGTGGATTATTGAACCGAAACTGTGGTAAGCTAACTTAATATATTAAATAATTAACGTCTTGTCAATATTTTTTCAGGCTTCAAGACATATAGAGCAAGATTAACGATAAAAATATTGATTCAAAAAACTACCTAAGCTTGAATATTAAATTAGAAAAAGAAGATATCAATTTCGAAACTATCTCCTTCGTTTCTTCTGATAGTAGTAATCTACCTGCAGCTTCTTCTTCTTGTTGTATACAGCCGACCACTCCGCAACCCCTGAACGAAGCAGTATCGACAGGATTTCTACCTGTCACTATAAATATAAACAAATACAAAATACTTAATTTTAATATTCATTCGATTCTTACTTTCTTAATTTTCCAGAATTCTGATGTTATTCTTGATATTTAAATTGAAATTTATGACACAGCCAATATGTAACACGATATGGTATTTAGTGTATAAAAAATAAGTCAAAAATGGAAGTTGGAATGTTAAATAAAAATATAGCGAATACATATATTGTCGGGTAGATGAAGTTGACGTTACTAAACCGTGTGTTGTCTAAAGTCAAATATAACACTCGCTAATCTCAATTTTAGATTTTTACAACTATTTTTTTATGAAAGACGAAATGACTCGAATCTTTAAGATTTAGAAAAATACAGAAATTATAAGAAAACTCTAGAGCAAACAAAAAATAACCGAAAGAAACTAAAAAAACAAAACAATTTTTAGGTAACTTGCCTGCAGTCTGGTAAGATCTTGTGAACTGTCTCTTTCATTTCATAGCATTTTACCACTGGGCCATTCAGTTCGTACTGATTTACAATAGAACAGGTTTAATTACAACACAAATAAATGTTTATCTATATGAAATGCATAGAAATGTCCAATATTTAAATAGTAAAAGTTATAAAATATTAGACCATTTTATTTGAAAATAAAATATTAATTGATATTTTAATAACAGTTATTAATTGTACATATTATGAAAAAAATTATTAAATCATTTATTCATTAATTGTTTATTCATCTTCTGATGTTGAGAAAAAACAAAATAATTGTTTACTAAAAATCTTTTTTCATTTACCTGTGCTATTATAAGAATGTAGATAATTTTAAGAATTTTGTATTCATTATTGCTATCAATTAAAAATACTTCTTTATTCTTTTCCAAAATAAAATGCTATTCAGTTAAAAGTGTTTTGAAAATTTAATGAGCATTATCAAAGAAAAATGTTTGTTTCATCGTTGAATCATTATTTTTTGGGTAAGGAAAAAAATAATACGATTTTTTTCCCAGGCACTTGATGCAGTTTAAAAGTTGAAAGTCTTTTCATAGTGCTCTAAGTTTTCAGATCAAGTATTTATTCAATCTTTTCGTCCACCCTCAACAACAAAAAGAATAAAAGGTTTAAAACATCCAGGACTTTTATGCTATCCCCCGAGGTTGTTTTTATCTTTTTCCACTAGTTTTGTAATCTTCTGGAATGTAGATGGCATCAGAGTGGCATTTTCCATTTCAAAACAAATAAATAAATAAATAAAACGGAAGAATTTCCTTGCTCCCTGTGTTCGCCAGATGATGACATTTGTTCTACCAAAAGAATAAAGAAGAAAATCTAAATATGTTGACACTCCTTTCTTTTTTCGAGAATTTAACAGACACAGATTGTGTACTTAGTGCAGTGAAACAAGATTTTTTTAAAAATCTTACTCGTAGGTCAAAGTTTATAAAAGAAATGGGAAGGAATAAAATATCTTGATCACAACATTTGAAGAAAAATATGTTTTTTGAAAAGAACCAGATAGGAAGGAACATTAGCTTATAAAATTTTATTATTTCAATGCATAATTGTTTCAAATTATAAGAAGATTTCTGTATATGTACATTTTGAAAGAAAAAAATCGTACATTTTTTGGTTTAGTATGATTATTAAAAAAAATTTAAACTATAATGAAAAATTTTATTCAAATTTAACAGTTTAATTTTTACTAATTTGCGATGACAATACATATGTATTTAAAGATATTTAAAGCTGAAATTGAAAAAAAAAATACTTTATATAAAATTTATGTATACATACATAATCTTTTTTTAAGAATTGAATATATGGATGTCAGTATATATTTTTTACAACATGTTCTATATCTTTTTGATTCCTATATACTCTTTGAGAAAAAAATCTCTATAATTTTTTAAGAACGGAGTTATAAGATATTTCGAATAAAACATTACTTAGTGGAAACATACTATTGACATTTTATTTTCAAATTATGTTAGTTATCGAATACTTTGTGCTTCTTATGAGAAATTGCCAATTCTATACTTCGACCCCTCTCTTACAAAAAATTAGATATTTTTTTTAAATGCATAATAATAATATGATTGATATTTAGTTATTTCAGAAAGTTCAAAAATAGAGTGCATTTTAAAATGAAAAGCCCCCAAAAGTTGAAATAATGTAAATATTATAAAATATATAATTTAATTTTATATGTATATATATTGAGAATTTAAGACTTATGAATTGTAAGCTTTAATAATATTAAGCTGATTATATTCAATATAAATTTGAGATTTAATAGCTGAATATATTCAGTCACAAGTAAAATAAGAATGCATTGGAAATTTAAGTGTTGAGTATAATAAAAATACAAGCATTAAAATATACACAAGATATTTAAGAACACGGTAAACGTTAATTTTGAAGCATTAAAATGTATAAAGAATTTCAATGCTTTAAGCTTTTAATTGTAAAAGGATTATAAGATTATCTAGTTCTTTAGAAATCATTTAGATCATTTCATAAATAATATTACATAAAATGAGAATTTATCTACAAAATATAATCCAAAAATGCTATTATCTAGCTATGCAAACAAATATTAGGCACTCAAAAAATACTAGCTACTTAAATAAATATTCAAAACAATAGTTACTCAAAATAGCTATAGTTTGAGACAAAGAAATATATAATTAAGTATGTTATTGAAATATTGCTTATGATTTTATAATATGCTAAAACATTTGATCTAGTATCATTTTGATCTTCGATGTAGATGCAATTATTTCTTGAAGACAATACGATCTTTGAGAATATTTCCATCAGTATTTTTTTCTGAGTACTTGATGCAAAAAATACAACCATATAAATTACTCTCCAGCCTTTGGATTCTCAGTTATACCAGATCAGTATTTTTTTCTGAGTACTTGATGCAAAAAATACAACCATATAAATTACTCTCCAGCCTCTGGATTCTCAGTTGTACCAGATCAGTATTTTTTTCTGAGTACTTGATGCAAAAAATACAACCATATAAATTACTCTCTAGCCTTTGGATTCTCAGTTGTACCAGATCAGTATTTTTTTCTGAGTACTCGATGCAAAAAATACAACTATATAAATTACTCTCCAGCCTTTGGATTCTCAGTTGTACCAGATCCTTTTATAATGTGAGAAATATGGAGATACAAGCGATTATAATAAGATAAAATATTTTTTGAACGGTATCTCATTTATAAGGGGAACTGTTTTTAGTAGTTATTAAAATATGTCTGTATTGACTGAATATTTTTCTAAGACATTGTATTGTTAAAGTTATTTTAATTAAAGTTTATTAAAACCTAAACATAGCAAAATTTGTCATGAAAATTTCACTTTTGAACTTACAGATTTGCACAAATATTTAAGATGATTTAAAAATGAAAAATTACCTGATAAGAAATGTCAAAAAGGAAACAATATAGTGGTTCAGAAGACACTCTTTTGGTTTATTTTTGTGTTAATTAAAAGTCTTTTTTAAATCATTCTAATACTTCTCCAAGTTATTTGTCTTAAACATTTGAAATATTTTCATTTAAATAGAGTTTTTTTTTCAATAAATTATTTTTCTTCAAATAAAAACTAAAATTCTGCAGAATTTATAAGAAAGTGAATTAATTACTTATGTAGAAAATAAAGATAAGTCTATTTATTAAACACTTACGTTCCTTATTTAAAAGTTTTTTGTTTCTGGAAAAATTAACAGAAACAACTTTATTTGTTTTTTTTTTTCATAAACAGTCCATTAAAACTCTTATACTAGGAGAGCATTTTTCAGTTCCTATTGAATCAAAGAGTAATTATTAGTAATTTTGCACATTTACTTTGTAATCCGAATCATACTAAACAAGATATCTTTTTTAATGAAATAGGCCTCGGTAATTATTTTTTTTGTACTTCTGTCTGAGCAACAAAATAATCATGAAATAAAAAGATTTTTAAACATTGTAAACAGAAAATTAAAGTTTGTGACATCAAGAAGAAAACGAAGAACGTTCGTGTAAACCTGAAAATGAAGATCTTCATCTGAACATAAAAACAGGACATTTTCTCCAAAGGTATTTATACCCCGATACTTGATTCAACAAAAAATTTCTCCCCTAAAGTACTTTCATCCCACTCTAGGTTTTCAGATCAAGTATTTATTCAATCTTTGCGTCCACCTCTACATCAAGAGGAACGAAAGAAAGGTTTAAAACATCATGAACTTTTATGTTATTCCCCGAGGCAGTTTTTATCTTTTTCTCGCATTCTGTAATCTCCTGGAATGTAGATGGAGCCAGAGAAGCATTTTCCATTTCCCGGAAAATAAAGCCAAGGAATCTTCCGTCTTTCTGCATTCACAAGATGATGACGTTTGTTCTCCCCGAAGAAAAAAGAAGAAAACGTAAATATGTTGACGCACTTTTCTTTTTTCGTGAATTTAAATGACACAGATTGTGTACTTAACCGGGCAAAACATGGTTTGACTTTTTCTCATGCAAGCTAAACTTCATAAAAAAGTCAAAATAGGATAAAATGTGTTTACTTAAAAGAAGACAGAATAGAAGTTAGATAAAATTGAGTATTTTGTCTAGATCATATTAGTTTTATTGTAAAAATCTTCTAATTATTATTATTTAATAGCATATTTTCAAATATTAATTTAAAATCTGTAAAAAATTCAGATTTTATTACTTAATTACCGAAATTAATGATTGCCATCATTTAAAAAAATTGTTAATTTATTATTTATGTTGCATTCGATATTATAGCATTAATAATTAAAGTATATGAATTAAGTGAAAATAACTAAAGTAAAAAGAAATTTAAACATCAAATTTCATAATAGTTCAATGCGAAAAAGCTAGCAAAGTTAATGAACTCATATTTATAAGGCCACATTACAAGTAATTCTGAATGCATAATCACATATATTTATGCATTCTTCAGATGGATTTGTGAAGACTGGATTGACGTGTATATATATATATATATATATAGTAACAGCAATTTTCAAGCAGGAGATTTCATGTTATACCACGAAAAAGGAATAATACATGCAAATTAATTTAATTTTGTGTTATTAAAGTGTTTACATTGGCTTCATCATGCTGAAAATCATATATCTAAGCCGCTAACAGTATACTCCTTTGACCCGAAAAATGATTACGAGATTGTTTTATTTTGTATCAAGTTCTATTGCTTTCTTTTGATCTAATATTTATAACTACGCACTCACTGTAGTGAGAGAAATAAAGTAGGTTTCAGGATTATCACCTTACATTAGACAGATTTGTCAGCAGAGCTTATAAAATAAAAGTCTACCATAAAAAAAGCTCCGGATTCTCACAAACTTCTACACTGTTTATAATTAATATGAATTATGTTGTAAACTGTTTTTGCGTGAGCACATAATCTTCAATTTTTGAATAACTTTGTTTTGAGAGAAAGAAAATATAAACAATTATATGAATATATTTCCTCTATTCCATTGCTAGAAAAACAATCTTTAAGAAAACCCACCCAAAAAGAGATTTCTTTCGTTCATCAGAAGAATTCGATTTATTTGAAGCTGCCGCAGCCTGTTATTTTCAAGTAGGAGGAACATTCTCTCATTGCTCAAAGGAGTCAAAAGAAAAACAACCCCACGAGAATGCAGAGAAAAATCCTCAGCTTTCTTCGCGCAGATCCTTAATCAATTTGAAAGAGTCGAATTACCGTCTCTGATTACTGGTAAATGAGAATATAACTATTTGCGTAGAGAAGAAACCGAACACACAGGTGCAAAATAATTATGAAAATTGAATATCAAATAAGTGGATACTAAGTAAATAACTCTCCGTCGAAAAATATATAAAAGATTTAAAAGTGAATAGATATTCACTGTTTACAAGGATTATTTGAAAGAGGAATTTTCGGCTCTACAGAATAAAATTTGAGAAATTTGAGTTTGACTATGTCAAATTTCAAATTTTGTTTTTATCTGAATAAAAAATAACTGATGTAAAATAATTGCTCTTTGTTTGCTTGCAAGGATGTGTGTGTGTTTCCTTATGAAACTTTTAATGCTTCTTAAATTAGTTGTTCTATAATGGAAAATCCAAAATTTTTTGAGACAGTGTGAAAAGTTATAATCATAATTTGGCGTTTCTAGGGAAAACAGTTCTGTATAAATTGACCATAAATCACAAAATATATGAGTAAATGTTTTTAATTTTTGTTAGGTATTCAAAAGACATTATCATTATTTTATGATACTTAAAACAAAGATGCTAAAAATTAAATATAAAACTCGTAAAAAATTAAAAATACGCATTCTTCACATCATAATGATAAATAATGCATATTAAAGCTTAGTTACGGAATTTTATAATATGCAATAAAAACAATTCAGGGCATATTACCAAAATTTGTAAAACTCAATATGGAGAAATATGGAGAAACGAAACCTTACATTTATTTCTCATACAAGCGCTCTTGTTTTAAATTTTTAAAAGATAACTGATGGACTAATTTTATCTTAAATCTACGTATTAAACACTTCTTAGGATTAAATGTTTTATTATCTTTCTAAATACTATTTTCAGCAGTGCAAAATGTGTCAAAAATATCAATTGCTTATTGATATTAAGCGATAATCTCTAAGCACATTGAAATAATAGGAAAACATTTTATAATTGTATATACATACTATGCAATATATATTATATTAAATACAATATTTTAACACGAGTTTAATTGATTTAATGAGAAAACGTGTTAAAGACGCTTTTGATAGAGGACAAAATGTTGTGAACGTAACGATGCTAAAATGTTGATAAAAGCTAATTTTGCTCATATACATGGAACCTGCTGTAAAGGAAATATTTTATTTTTTAGGTAATATTTATTGAGGAAATTCTGTTTAAAAATATTTTTTGAAATGTAGAAAATGTAGAAAAATAATGCATATAACAAATTATAATATTTTAAATTATGATAATCAGAAGTTGATTTTTTAAATTACAAAGTTTTCGAAACGAGATTTTTATTGAGAGAAAAAGTGGAGCACTTATCTTAATTTTTAATAATTTAAAGTTTCATAACAATTACTTTGAGTTCTTCTCTCTTTATATATATATATATATATATATATATATATATATATATATATATAT
>JAPMOQ010015878.1:447745-497891 GCA_026543055.1 Argiope trifasciata | reverse complement strand
TATATATATATATATATATATATATATATATATATATATATATATATGAAAAATTTGATAGTTCTATTACAAACGTCCGAATTTCCTCGCCAGTATACAAACACGACACAGATATACAGAACAAAAGGCCGGCTCATAATCCATATGAGTAATCATTCAGGTTACTGAATGCTTTGAAGGGCATGTTAAAGGAAACTTTATTCAATACGAGAACATTTTAAGAAGATAAAACAGAAATAGATATGCACTGAAAATATGCAAATATATGTAAATAAATATGTACATTACATAAATTATATGTATATATAAAAATAAATGTGTACATTATACAAATTATGTGTTTATATATAAATGAATATGTACATTATACAAATTATTGGTTTCTGGAATAAGTTCGTAGCGTTTTTATCAAAGACTTTTTTTAAAGAAAATCATTAGTAATAACAATCGGTTAAACGATTATGCATTCTCCACTGTTGTTTATGACCCCCTCCCTTCTCTCGATCGATTTGTTGATGACGTTCTGCCAAAAATCACCCGGTCTGGTTTTTAAGGTCCTCTTTATTGTCGAAGGTATCACCCCTCATATAGTTCGACAGAGAGTGGGAAAGTTGGTAATCCGACGGCGCAAGATCCAGAGAAAACGGAGGATGTTGAAAGGCCTCCATTCAAGTTCTTTGAGTGCTTCTTTGACGACTTGTGGAACATGGAGCCTGACGTTGTTGTGAAGGAGTACAGTATGGCCTTGTTGATGGGGTCTTTTTAGTCACATAGCCTCTTTCATGTTGTGTAGATGGGTTATGTAGAGCTCCTTGTTGACCGTGACATTCCTTTAGAGCATTTCACAGTACACCATGCCTTCCCAGTCCCCACCCATAACACAGATCATGGTCTTCTTTGGATGGATGTCAGGCTTGACCATTTTCGTACTGCAGACTTTCTTATGAAGCCTTCTCCGTATTTGTTGCAAATGTCCCGTGATGCTTAAGCAGCTCTTGGCCTTTATGAAAAGCGAAGAAGAGCAGGTTTCGAAAATGTTGATTTTTACCTCCTATATATTCCATTTATAAGCCTTAAAAGTAATTAAAAATTAAATTACTCAAAAAAACCGATTAGCACAATTTTGTAGAGCAGAAAGAGCTCTATCGAATGAATACTATTCAATTTGCAAACACCAAAAAAATCGTTGGTAAACAACGTAAATATTAAAATTTATGAACTTATTCCCCAACCCAATATATTTATATTATATAAATAAATATGTTCACTATACACATTATATGTATATACTATAAATTATATTATATACATGGTATTGAAAAAAAGGTCCTTACTATAAATGGCGATAGAAAACTCCAAAACAAACAACTTTTACCATACATTGTGGGATTGGAAAGCAAAAGTCGAGAAGTGCTTACCCTGTTCACGATTATAGTACAATCACGCGTGATGGCATATTTAAAATGCTCAACAATCATGTATGGGTTGCAGTAAATCAACATGGTACAGGTTTGTATTGTAGTCAGTCAGTAGTCGCAGTGATTGTATTTGCAGGAATGATCTATGATCATTTGATTGGGCCGTATCTTCTACCAGACTGCTTAGACAAACAAAAGTACCTCATCTTCCCAAAGCAGGTGCTGCCTGATTTATTGCAACATCTACCAGAAAATGTGCGTGGTATCGTATGTTTCCAGCACGACAAAGAACCAATTCATTTTTCCATAAATGTACGAAACTCCCCTTGATACTTACTGCTTTCCAAACAGATGGATTGAGCGAAGAATACACGCGTCTTGGCTTCTCAAACTCTCCCAATTTGTCCTGCTTAGATTGTTTTCTCTGAGGATAACTAAAAGGTGTAGTGTACAAGATGCTCATCGAGTCACCGAAGGACTCGAATTAACGCTGTAACTCCATATGTTCGTGATATGTCAGAAATATTCCAAAGTGTGTGGGATTCAGTGCATCGCCGATGTAAAGCCTGTGTTACAACTGCCGGTTGCTCATTTGGGCATTTGTAATAAATAAAGGTTCTTCATATTATTATTCTTGATCTTTATTATATTATTCACTCTTGCGGAGCAAGCACCCTCTCGCGATCAGACGTTTGCCTTCCGATCACATATCGGATGATGAAAGTTGTTTGTTTTGGCGAGTTCTATTGTCACTTAAAGTATGGACAATTAGTTTTGCAATACCCTGTATATATACATTTAAAATTATAAAAAATATGTGTACACATATATAAATAAATATGTACAGTTAAAAATGATTGTGATATGAAATCGTTTATTACGGTTTTCTAGTTTGAAATATTACATTGTCTGGATTAACAATATATCAAGAGATTTTTATTTAATAAATGAATAAATATTAAGAAAAACTGGAGCCCCAATTTGAATGTACTTATTACTATGATACAATAGATGAAGATACAGTTAAAAAATCTATTATAAGGTTATTTAGTGAATGGTTACAAAGAAAATATATTTTAGAAAGATGTGTATGATTGCATATGAATGTGAAGAAACTGTGGCATTTTTCGCTTAAATCCCTTTATTCAGGACGCACTCATCATCATGTAAGTAAAGGGGAAGATGACGTATCATAAGTTAGAGATATGCTCTAATTTAAACAATCTTGTACAAATAAATTGATTTTCTTGATGTGAAAATGTTAAACTACTTCTACAAAAATAACAAACTAAAAAAATTATGAACGATTTCTTCAGGCCTCCTGTCTTCCAATTCCGTTTTCTAGAATTTATAATCTTGAGGGCCATCCAATCGAAAAAGATGCCTTTACTTGCTGGAAGAATTCTATTTATTTCAAGTTTCAGCGGCCTGTTATTTTGAAGGAGAAGAGGAAATACAATCTCATCCGGATTGCTCAAAGGAGTCGAAAGAAAAACAACTCCCCGAGAATTGGAGGTAAAGTCCTCTGCTCTTTCCGCAGAGGTCCTTAATCAATCCGGGAAAGTTGAATTACCGTCCCTGATTACGAGTCCTCGGAAGTGGAACTTTCTTTTCAGATCTCAGAGCAAACAAAGTAAAAACTCATTTTGGCAGATTTCTCTGGCTCTTTGGAACGAAATGTAAATGCAGCTCTAAAATGAGTACTCTGGAAAGTAGATAACGTGGTGACATTCTACTAATGGATAAAGGATACAAAAAACGAGCAACCATTATTGTATCGGATAAAAATGTAATAGAAATTCTAAACAAACTCCTATGCATATCTAAAGGAAATCAAGAGCAAAATATAAGAAACTGTAATTGTAGCATTATTCAATTATGCAATTAAAATTTAAGGAATAATATCTTTTTTATATTTCTGTTCGAAAGATGCAAAGCATTTTAAGCCATTCTGTTACAAATCTGTTATAAGATGCTATTTCTTTCCTACAATATCGATGTCATTGGTAAGAAATTTAGTTTAGTTTAGTTATATTAATGTCCCCTTTTAAAGCAACATTAGGGCTATTTTGGGATTAACCTCGTAATTTTGAGTAGAGGTCAGATGATAAGGACGACACCTGAGTTGGCACCTTCCCCTCCACACCAAACCACACCAGTTGAAAGACGTTTGGTTTGACGGATTTAACCTGTAACATACCCCTTTGCAAGACAGTTCTTCTGTGGAATCGAGTCTCGAATCTGAAACCCTCCCGCTCTAACGCCAATACTTTACCGCAAGACCACAGCGACCCTTCATTGCTAAGAAGAGATATTTACAAATATACTTAATAGCAAGGTTGATGACCCTGAACTTTTGTGATATTTGGTGATAGAAAAACATGGGTTCTGGAAAGTGCAAGAATTATGAAAATACCATTATAAAGTTCTGAGACCTGATGATCCTTCGAAAATATTTCATGCTAAAAAGTCATGAAATGATAAAGGCTCACATGAGAAGTCAATTTCGTTTTGCAATATTGATTGCTAGAAAAAAGGCTTTTTAGTTTAGGCTAAGTCAATTTTTATTTTAGAGATTTATTGTTTGTATTGCTATAAATATCTAAAACTGTGGTTGTTTGCAGAGCTTCGGATATTTTTTTTCACCCGTTAAGTTAGGTGAGATAAAGTGACTTTTTAAAAGTTCTTGTAACATACATATATTAGGTGATATTTTAAATAAAATATTTGTGAACATTTTCTTTATATTAATTTGAATATTATTGTCACTTCATGGTTTCACTCGTGTCACTCTTTATCACCCAGTTATGCTTTTGATTAAATAATTAAAAAATAAGTATTTGCAAGCTTTTACACATCGCTCACTACTAATTCAGAATCATCAGTTCATTCAAATTATTTTACTATGCTGTAAAAGATATCTCATTTAGTTAAGAAAAAAATTGTTTCCATTCAATCACTTGTTAGTAAAAGGCAATTTTTCTTCTTTCACTGTGTAAAGGAATTATAGATTTTGGAAAAAAGTTTCTGCCTTCTTTATGAATTATATATATATATTATAAAAATAAATAAAAAATCCATCTTCAATTTAAATTCTTCAATAAATTTCTGTCATTCAAAATTATGCCTTTTAAAATAACATGATAATGTAGTTAATATATTGCAAAAAAATCTAATTATTTCAAATTATAGAGGTATTTAATTTTTTTTCTGCACAATCTAGAGGAGGAACTGTGCTCTTAAAATAGCTGAAAAGAATAAGAAGAACAACAACCTCATGGAAATTAAGGTGGAGTTTCCTGCTCCAAAAGAAGTTTTTAATAATGGAACATTAAATTATACACTAAGATATGTAACCTACTGACATTGAATTTCCTCAGCTGCCAAGAAAACATAGCTGCAGATTTTCAAGAGTTTTAAAATGGACTTTCAAATAAGTCAGTTAAACAGAATAAGAATATACTCATCTTATTGATGTATTTTGAAAGTATACAAAATGGTTATGAAAGAAAGAAAGAAATTATTTTTACATAATTTTATGGTATGAATGAACTTTTAATATATCATGGATTAATTAGTTAATGATAACTTTATGTCCTTTGGGAAGAAGCAAAATGTATCTACAATATTTTCAAATGACAGAATTTTATGTATTTTTGTAATATTAATATCATTATGCATTAGACAATATCTGAAATATATAATTTTCTGGCACTGGGCAAGATATTGATTGCTTATTAATTATGCTTCAGTTTAAATAATCATTGATTTTCTCTGTCTTACGTATTTTTAATTCTGTAATATGATATTGAAGCAATACGGAAAATGCAATACTATTATGCTAATATGAACAAATACAATTATTTCCTGGATTAACCATTCATGTACAATTTCGGCTCATAGTGTAACCAACAAATAGGCATTATTAAGTCAAATAAACTTAACGAAAGTTTTAAAAATCAACACCTTTCCAAGGTTATCTACGATTCAATTTGAAGCAATGTATTTGTTGCAAGTCTATAAAACGATCTGTGGTGGTCATCCGATTAACAAGAGGCTTTGAATATCATTCTTTCAGAGCAGAATGAAATTATTTTAGGGGAATTAACCCTTTAAATGGTTATTTTTTGTAAAGGCATATTAAAATATATCTTTAAAATTGGAGAAATTTTAAAAAGTGATGCATTAGAAAATTCATTATTATTTACGAAAACGACTAATTTAAAAGAGGAATTATATCCTTGAGCATGTAAAAAAATTGTTATTATGAACTAAAACAAAAATCAAAAATCAAGTTGATGTAGAAAACAAACTCAACATGATGTATTCAAGTAGAATATATGGAAGGCTAATAATGATATCTTAAGTTCTTTAGCATTGTTATATTTGAAAGAATTTTTTTCCTTCAGACCATATATAATATTTTTAATATGTTTATTGTACTCAACGTGTCAGTGAAAATACCAATATAAATATAATATCTGTTCAAGATATTTCTATATATATAGTAAGAAAATATACATGTGGAAAACAACGCCTGCGCACAAAATACCTTATGAAATAGGCTCTTATACAATAGAAAAGCAATAAACAAAAAAGATTTATATCCTTATCTCGTAGAAAAGAAAGCATTTTTCTAACATAATGATTCAAATAACTCACTGGGTGCTTCTAATATGCACATTTTAGCTCAAAATTTACGGAAATGCGGACAATTCCTTATAATTCTTCTTCAAATCCAACTTCAGAATACACATCAGTAAGTACTTAATCTAGGAAGGTTATCTCTTGACTGTTAGAAATATTAGATGGACAAGCTGCAGTGGTTGATAAAGAGGAAGAAGAAGAAAAAAAATAAAGATTTTCTTCAAATATCTCATAAGAACCGAAGGGAAAACAATTCTCGGAAGTTAGAATTGAGTCCTTAAATTCTTCTCGTGGAAGTCCTTAATCAACTCACGAAAGCTGAAATGCAGTCTCTGATTACAAATCTCTGTGAGTGAGACTTTTTTTGAGATCTGAGATCAAAAAACAAAGCAAAACCTTTTTTTGAAAAAGAAAATGTGAGAAGGATTTCTAAATCGTAAGGATCATTAAACTGATTTAATCAATGGCAGAAGTGAACTTGTTGTAACCTTAAAAATATAATTTTTAAATAAAAAATAAAATAATTTTAATTTTCTCTTTCATATGTACAAAAATGAATGCATCTTGTTGAAAAGTCAATGCCTTTATATTATATCAATAGCATGAAACAGAAAATGCATGCTGAACTTGAATATATTTTAATAATTTAATTATGGTTAGCCTCTAATTGAAATTATAATTTTAATATAGTTTTGATTTGTTAAAACAATTATGTAATAGCCGTATTTTTAAACATGTATCCTACTGGTAAGAGAGAACACATTCTAAGTTGCAAAATGTAAATGATAGCAAAGTTATTTATAATATTTTCTAGAATCCTAAGTAATACTACAATATGTTTAAAAACATATGCAAAGCGTCTTCAGTAAATTTCTATGAAGCGAAATAAATCAATTAAATAAGATTTATATTAATAATTAAACTACAAAATCAAAAATTGTTATTAATAAATCCTAAGTTTAGTGGCGAAAACCAGAATTCTCGTTTCAAAATGTTTATTTGAAAATAATTTCATCAAGTTTCTCTTCAAGAACATTGAACTCAAATCGATAACGAATTTAAATATATTAGTGGAAATTATTCCCCTTTAGAAAACAAATATTTTCTAAAAGCTCTTGTTTCTTAGACAGAAAGGCGTTTGAGTAATATAAATTATAAAATTATATTGTTTTTATTACATAAATCGCTATCCATAATTTTAATTGACTATTAAAAGGACAAATCTCATCTTCAATATCGATTGAATTCTACTTACTTCGTAATGTAAATACAGGATTTTTTTGAAAATATGAAACAATTTACAATAATTAATTGAAAAATAATTATAATATTTATTGTCACTAATTAGATAAACGAAACGTATTAGTTTAAAATATATAACTTTTAAAAAACTTAACTATATGAAACTAAATGTTTAATTTATAAATGTTTGAAGACTACAGTTTATAGCATGAAACCACCATGCAAGACATTTTAAGAAATATTCAAAGTTTATTAAAAAGAAACAATTTATAAAAAAAAATACTAAAACTTCCCTACAATTTCGCTTTTAGAAATTATAACCTTAAATTGATTCCAATTCTTTAATACAGATATCATTATTCAAATTTTTAAGGGACATTTCAAAAGGTCAGATCAATATTGAATAAATTCTATATATTTAGTATTAAAAATGAAGAACCTTATTTTTTAAAAGACAAAAAGTAACTTATGATCACTAATTGAAAAATAACTAAAGCTAATCATTACAATTAATTAAATAGACGAATTCTATTAGTTTAAAATATTTAATTAAAAAATCCTTAATTTATGAAATTAAATGAATAATTTATAAATGTTTAAACACTATATTCAAAACCATTCAGGAAATTTTAGAAAAATGTATATTGTATAAAATACATATTTATACAATGCAATATAATATAATACAAATAAATAAATACAATGCCTCACAAATAAACAAATACAATTCATCACAAATAAACAAATACAATATAATGCAAATACAGTACAATATAAACGAGTTTATCAAACTTTCCTCAATAATATCGTCTCTAGAAATTATTGTCTTAAAGTAATTCAATCAAAAATAGATTTTTTTTGTCAATTGGTGCAATTCCATTTATTTCAAGAACTGGCAGCGTGTTCTTTTCACGTTGAAGAATAAACTTTCCCGCCAAATGCTCAAAGGAGTTGAAAGAAAAACAATCTCAGGAGAATTGGAGGTGAATCCTCCAGTATCCCCACCCAGGTCCTTAATCAATCTCAGAAAGTTGAATTACTGTCCCTGATTACGAGTTTCCGGGAGTGAAACTTTCTTCAAAGATACGGGAACAAACAAAGTAAAAACTCATTATGTCAGATTTTCCAGGCAGCTCTCAAGAAAATGTGAATGGGACTCTAAATTGAGAAGTTTGTGAGAGGCGCACAGTTTCCTGACAAGATAATGTATATGAAACAAACATTATTCGATAAATTAATCATACCAAATTGATTTTTCAATTTTATTATCATGACACCGAAAAGTAAACGAGCCTTCAACAATATCTAAACATCAGTAAACCAAGATACAATACATATATTTATATATATTCAAAAAAAGTTTGATTATATAATAAAATTCTTGAATTATAGGAATTGAGTTTTGCAAAGTACAAGTCATTTTAAGTATGAATATAATTTTTTTTGTTGCAAAATTGCCACAATTTTGATGAGACAAATATGCTAAATACTGATTGAATTTTTTCGAATATTTTAGAAATTTAATTTTATTGTTTTATTAAATAAATCAGTATTTTCAAAATTAAAGTGTAAATTTTAAACTCATTTTTTTCATTTTTGCCTTTTATACATTTACTATTCCTTTCTTGTGATTATTTAACTTTAAAACTTGTCATTTTAAGTTGTATTTGTCTGATCTGATTTATACAGGAATAGTACTAGCTATATATTTGCGTACGCAATATATTTGCAAACACCATACGCATTTTATTTTAGAGTAGTTAAAAAAATAAAGCTGATTGTTCAATAAGGACGTTATGTTTTGACATCAGTTTGTCTTCGTGGTACATTAAGTGAGGCAGTCCCCAAACTTACATAATTCATTGGAGAAGAGGGCTTCAGAGTGTGATGATATTTAATGTATTGAATTTTAATAGCCTTTTTCATATCAAAGAGAAATCCGTAAAACATCAGGCTGAAATGGAGAAGCCACGATGCTATCAGGATTTAGAGGAAGATGCTCCATCAGTGACTTTAGTGGTTACCCAATTGCATTGTCCCTAGCAACTTGCAAATTCAATTGTTGTCATCCAAAACCTTTGATTAATTATATCGATTTCTATAACAATTTTCGACCATCCATACTAACAATAGTGATTTGGTGAAAGTTTTGATAGATAAATAGTGAAAGTTTTTGACATTAGCCCGAGAACAACATTGGACATGGGACATGATTCGTATTTCTTGCTAAACTAAGTACACTATTCTGAAATGAAGAGCACTAAGTACCAATCCTAACTCCACCTAAGACCCTTTATTTGTTTAATTCTCAATAGTTGTTTATGCCAGATCCAATTTATGAAGTGTTTAAACAGATGCATGTAAGATAAATTTCAATAATGAACTTTACTCTTCAGAATTTGGTACATATAAGGACGATGTCTCAGTAATGTCTTTGTCTTTTGTCTTTGCAATCTGATAAAGATCACAATTATAAGGCCTCTTCTAAAATATACTTCGTTGTTTCAAACATAGATTTTATTATAAATAAATTATTGATCGCTATTCCTTTTAATGCAAATTTATTTGGGTTAGTCTTTGAAAGAAAATATTTAAATGATGCAGTCATAAACATTTTTTTTATAATTTATCAGAGAATCGTAATTTTATACATATATATATACATTCAGTCGCAAATCTTCTCCTTGATTCGATATGTTTGCTTTGTCTAATATAACTAGAATGTTTGATACACACATGTAAGAGATAGTTCCATCTTTCACAAGGTCTGTCTGTACCGATAACTTGATAGAAATTGGTAGATTGCATTTTTAGAACAAAATTCTAATGAACTAGACACCATCTATCTGGTTTATTTCTTACTACTTAAAAGAAATATCCATTGTGCTAAATAAATGTTTTTATCTGATTTCATCAATAAAAAGTAAGTATTAGCAACACAGTGTTTAGCCTCAAAATATTTTTTAAATTAATAAGATATGATATTATTGATAAACAGTGCAGGAATTTATAAATGTGTTTGGAATGAAAAATAAAATTTATAGAAAAAAATAGGAGTATAGCCTTGTTTAGCTACTTATACGGATTATCTGCACCAATTACACTAGGAGGATATCGATTTATCATGAATGGATTTGTAACTATAGCAAGTATAAATAGAAAGAAAAAAACTATTACATGAAGCGAGGAATAAAATCGCCAGCATTTTCTGGGAATTATCACATAAAAATGTTTTTAAATGGTTATTTACAAATGCTTTTAAATAATTATTTTCACATAAAACATATTTATCAATGTCAAAAACCACTATTCTGTTAATCAAAGTGAAGGGCTGCTGGTACAAGATTCAGTATAATAATTTAAGTTTTCATGTATTTAACAAAATTCCCCAGGACCATACAGATTGATTCCTAGAGCACGCTATACTTCAATCGGAGGAAAATAAAGATGTAGCAAATATGTAAATAAAATTATGAAGTCTTGTAAATAAATTGTTCCTATAAAATTAAATTTTAAATAAAAAATAACTTTCTAAATATTTTATGCTCCTAAAAATCAGTTTTCTATTTATGCTCTAGCTTTCATAAAAAATTCAAATCAAAGATACAACATTCCCTATTCAGAAATAAGCTATCATTTTGTACCATAGGCTGCATGTAACTTTTTGTTTTCCAAAAAATTATTTAAAAAAATACTGAACCTGAAATTTTTGGTGTTTTTAAAAAATGTAATAAGTGCAAAAAGGAGTCGAATTACTGTCAGCATTCACTACTGAATAATTAATTTGAAAATGAAGCCAGTAAAAATGTATACCGAATTTGTTAAAGTACAAAACTCTTCCTTTCATTCTAAAAAGCTTTCTTAAATATTAACCTTTATTTCATATATAGGATATAAAGGACATTATATATTTTCTATAACATCCAATATATGTTTATGTAGAGGATTAGAAAATAAAGGGCAATAAATATTATTATGTCAATATAAATTTTCTGATGATAATGATAAATCTCTTAAGGAAATCTAAATGTAAATTTGTCAGAGAAATAATAATGGTAAATCTGTTTAAACTGTTTCAACTGCTTGTCATTACTGCAATCAAAAAGATCAAAGTAAATTACATTATTTATAAAACAATTCAATAAAAATCAATGCAACAATCAATCTTTACTGGTAAAATATTCATAAATTGTTATATTAGTTCATTTTTCCATAAAGTAAATAATCTACTACTTAAGTAAAATATTTTTTATTGAATTCTGTAAGCAAAATGCTAATAAGATATAATGTATGACTTAAAATATCTTCTGTCTTTAAGGATATTTTTGTTAGTGATTGATCCTTTAAATTAAACAAATGATTTGGGGATTCTTTTATATGATTAGATTTTGATTTAAAAAAATTATTATATATAACTATCAGAAAAAGATCATAAAATATTGTACAGAACTAAGAAGTAAAAAAATTATAAAAAAAACTACGAATATCATTTTTATTTGCATTTGTTGCTCTGGCTGACTATTATGTTTTTATGCGTTTCAAATTGATTTTCTAAAAACAATTTGTCAGGACAATGTTTTTGTTTTACATATATTAAATAAATGAATTAAATTATTCATAATTAATTAGACATCTGGATTAAATTTTGATTTTAATAAATATATTTTACTTAAATATATTTTAATTTTAATAAATATATTTTACTTATTAAAACGGTTAGAATGCAGTCTTTAAAAAGTAAATTGATAGAATTATTAAAAATCCGCAGAAAGAATTTTTAAACTGTTATCCTTGTTTTAATTTAATAGAATTTTCAATAGAAAAATTCTAAAAGATATTAAAATTTATTTTCAAATTAATCAGATAATCTTTTTTATTAATGGAACTCTAAGCTTATTCACATCTTTGAAAACGTATTTATTTCTGTTTATATTTGGCTAAAAAGTGAGCATTGTTTTATAATAAATTTTTCTGATAGAAATAAATGAACTGTAATTCTAATTACATGAAAATTTTAATTTGGAAAATAAATTGGAGTTTTTAATTACAATTATTCTTTATAATTCGAATATAAATAATTTTTACAACAATTATTTTATAATTTAAAGTGATGTCAGTTTTTTTCATTGGATATTTGAAGCTTATATTATGGTTTGATTTAAAAGTTGTGAATATTTAAATAAAATTTTAATTTCTTTTCTATTATATGAATCCAAAGAATTAAAGCCCAAATAGAAACGATTATTGAATAAATATGTGCAACAAATGAAGAAATTATTTAAATTCAAACGGATGTAATCATTTAAATGCTTCGTTGTTGTAGGTATTAGTCTAAGAATCTATTATACCATGTCCATAAATTCAGAAATCTGCTAGATCTTTTCCATGAATACAAGAATTTACTAGAGTATTTCCACGAATCTAAGAATCTGTCAAGTTTTATCTAGGAACCCATAAGAAAAATAACACATGGTGATTAAAAGCAGCTGCTTAAATTAGTATGAAGTTCTGGGCCATTAGAGAGGGAAAACTGATTTTGCTCCAAGTGCCAGCTCGTTTTAACTGGGCAAAATGAGAATTCATGAATTTGAATATACAAAGACTATACACTCTTGAATGAAGGACTTCTACAAAGACTATACACTGTTGATATATTTTAGCCATTTAGCTAGGAACACCTTTCCACTTGAATGAAACAGCAGAGCAAAATATTGGATTGAATTCAAAACCTCAAAATTTAACGAAAAATGCTCATTTCAATTTTACGAACTACTTGTCCCTTACACGAACATGTATGCCTTGCAAAGAGGATGAAATCACGGATTGGAAGTAGATACAAAATCCAAACTTTTTAACATTTACAGTCTAGATTATGGGACAAATAATTCCAATCCGTGATAATAGAGCATACGTCTTTTATCTTGCTTTGGAACAGTAAACTTTATTATGTGTAACTTCATACAAAAAAGGTAAATCAACTCCACATTCAAAGTAGGATTTTGACAAAGTGTATAGAGGTTAGTTCATATTTCTATGTTCATATTTCTAATTTTGGAAAAACTCTTGCATTATAACATGTAGCGTTGTTTTTATGTAATTATAACTTAACAGCTTTTAATACCATGAAAAATCACCAAATAAAAAAAATTATATTAATGGTAATCAATTTTGCTGCCCCTTTTCAGAAATTCTATATTAGTATGCCTGAAAAAATTAATAAACATTTTTATCACGTAGCCTGATATTCATATAAGATTAATAATTAACTAATAAAGTAAGTACTAGACGCATTTTTAAATTTCTCATTAAATCATCTTATTACTTTTAAAAAATTAATTTTATGTCAAAAACGAAATCAATTTTTTTTTCTGAAAAATTATTTTAATCTATTCTTATTGAGAAATATCGCCACTTGAAATTCCAATCCAAATACCATTGCAAAATGCATTTGTTACATCTGTGAAAATTTTATTTTAAATTGTATTGTTAAGAAATTTTTATGGAATAATATAAACTTTCAATTAAATAAATCATATATATTAGTATATTATATGGGAGTTTTTTTTGTGGGAGAATTCCTAATAGTGTATGTATGTAGTGCATATTATTTTGTAACGTTCCCCTGTCCCATTCACGAATAAAGGCATTTCCCGACAGCTTCCCACCATCTAAAAACACGCCCTCTATTGTCAAACACCGTCAGATTTCGAGATGGTGAATCTCCTTCACCGATTGTTCGCACCTAGTCATTGGAAAAGTGAAATTCATTGTGGTGATGAAAACTGCAGCTTCTTTAAAGGAAAGTTGTCCAACAGCTTGATACCGGGTTTTTTAAAGCGGTTGATTGCTAAGACGAGTCTTTGATGGTCAGACGCCAAGTGGCCCCACAAATAAGTGAAATTTCTGCTTGGTTATTAACCGATGGAAAGTTGACATGGGACTATCGAAATTAGGGAGGCGGAGTTTGTTATAACGATAAAGTGTCGGTTTGTCTTGGAAGAGAGGGGAGAGACCCTGGATTGCGGACTGAGATTTTGACGCTCCACCCAGGTAGCGGTTCTGGGAAGCACTCTGTTAGGGATTTGTAGTCACTTTTTTTCAAATTAATAGATAACTTTTTCCCTGAATTCTTTTTTTTTTCATGATGGACTTTCAACCTTCAAATGTTGTGTAAATAACAATGTTTATCCTTGACTAGAATAAATTATTCCATTATAAATATAAACAGCTGTAAATAAGATACTTGTCTGAAATTCCCTTCTCTTATTTGATCGGTAACGATCAAATCATTACAATGCCTTAAAACATTATGTTGATAGTAATAAAATAAATATTTTAATTATTATATAAATATTAACCCTTAACTAGGGAGGTGCGATCTATGGGACTGCATTTAATTTAC
Organism: Argiope trifasciata; assembly: GCA_026543055.1. Classification (NCBI taxonomy): domain Eukaryota; kingdom Metazoa; phylum Arthropoda; class Arachnida; order Araneae; family Araneidae; genus Argiope; species Argiope trifasciata. The sequence goes on along the minus strand of JAPMOQ010015878.1, from coordinate 483,182 downwards.
ACTCAACTTCAATATTCTAATGAATGTGTTAGCATAAAAATATACCAATATATTTTGCAGATACTTTTCTTGATATATCGATACGTTTTAGAAGTTTTTCAGAATAGATTATCACTGAAAAAAGTAAAGGTGTTGGGATTCATATTTTCTTTTGAAATTTTCTGTTACAATAAATGATATTCTTGAAAAAACATATTAATTTTTCCGATAGGTATATATTTATTTTACCTACATGTTTCCTTTTTAAATCTTTTTTCATTGAAAAAAGTAAAGGTGTTGGAACCTACATTTTCTTCTGAAATTCCATGTTACAAGAAATAATATTCTTGAAAAAACATTTATTTTTCCTATAGATATATATTTATTTTTCCTATATATTTCCTTTTAAAATCATACTTATTTTTCCTATATATTAAAGTTTATAGAAAACAATATAATGTAGCATTCAACAATTTAATGAAAATTTAAAAAATTTACCCCTTTTTTGTCTGCTTATGTGATTTTCATAACAAGCATTTCGACATACAGAATAAGAACTAGTGTAAAATTGAACCTACGAATTATGTATCTCTTTCTTTTGATATTATAATGTATTTTATAATTTTTTAAAATGCATTTTCACAAGAAAAATTAATTATGTTTCAGAATCAATCGACAGCGAACTTCCATAGAAAAAATCTTCTGTACAACTATCCCCATCACTAATCTCCCCTTCCTGCTTCATTTAAAAGTCTGCGGAGTTCCGATTCATAAAGGGATCAATATCTTGGATGATATTTCAACTACAAAGCCTTAGAGCAATCTACTAAGCCTTGTATATTAATGGAACATTAAAAGGGAGTGATGTCTTACAGACTTCGAAAAAAAAAATAGGTGAAATATTTTTGAAAGTTCCGTTGAAATCGGTTAAAAAATGTGTGTGCAGTGAAAGTCATGAAACAGGAAGCTACAGGGTGAAGTCATTCAATTGAGATAAAGATAGAATCGAGGTGGCCGAAAGTTCATTATTAATGGTCTGACAGATCGTACCTCCCTAGTTAAGGGTTAATTGAAGCATCATATGTTTTTGTTTTATGAATGTTTAATACAAAACAATGGAAATGATTTTACATTCAGAAAAAAAAAAAACGGAAATCAGAAAAATATTTATTTTGAATGTATAAACGTTTAAAATTATATCTGAATTCTCTAGAAAAGATTATATTTTAATTCCAAAATAAATTGAATTGAAAAAATTTTAATTATATAATTGATAAGTAATTTATATAATTGATATCACTATAGCTCTAGCTTTGCCTTATAATCTCTTTGAAAAAATCTGCGAATATTTTTTAAAAATTACTTTCACCGATATATTTAGTAGGGTTTGACGTTTTCTCAAACCGACTTTTCTTACTAAATTTGTCTCATTAGGAAACCGGTTTTTCGAAATGCCTGAATATTCTTCTTTTCCAAATTTTATCAAGAAGAGTTTTATTAAAAAGATAAAATTTGTAAACGGGCTAAAACCTGTTTTTTTTTATCTGCAAATATTGAATTCAAAAACCTGTTTATCAAAAAGTCGGTTTTTGGATAAACTCTAATATTTAGCCACATGCGGAAAATGTATAAGATTTGCTAATTTTCCATGCATAAATACTCAACTTATTTTTACACACTTACAAAATTTACTAAAAAGAATTACAAAAAAAATATTGAATATTTCAAGAAAAGGAAAATTATAAAAACAAGAGATTTATAAATTCTTAGTATTCGACTGGCATCGATCAGTTTGTCTTAGAAGTGTCGTCTAAAAACATGAAGAACTGACAACGAAAGTGCTTAGTAAAAGGAAAAAACATTTCTTTTTAAACCATACCTTTCCCTCTCACAAGCAGACAATACAACAAGGTAATAAATCATTCTAGGACCGAAAGAGCTGAAAGCGTACTTCCGAGGAAGATAAGAGTAAAATCTTTTAATGTTTCGATATGGTAGTTAGAACCAAATGCATGTAATGCTTGCTTTTGATATTTATTTTTCATGGAGAATAGTTATTTATGGATTCCTTTTTATTTTTCTTGATTTTTTCCCATTTATTTATTCTAAAAATGGATTTTTAATTAGTATAATAAAATATAGGAGGTATATTTGCTTGAATTATTTTAATATTTTTTATTTGTCTCGCCCTTATCATTGCAGGTATTGAATAATCGTGAAATAAATCTTTCTACCGGCGAAGATTATTTTCCTTTATTAAGAAATGATAATGCACGTGTGACAGAAGGATTTAATTAAACTATTTATCAATTAATCATACTTATTTGGCAATTTAGACTTTAATTTATTGTAAACTATGCATTGCAGCTAAGAATATTAATTTATGTTAATTATGTATAGTCTGGCATACATGTCGAGTATATGCTAGAGTAGGTTGTATGTCAAAATATGTGTGATAATTCAAGTGTGAAATTTCATTTTTATGAACACGAAATAAGTCAAAATGCCAAAAGTATTTCTAAATTTTAAGAAGAATTAATTTTTTTAAAGAAATGGTGTATTATTAATAGATTCCAGTGCTCAGTCTATATTCAGTCATTTCTAATTATGATTTCTATCTGTCTAATTTTTTGAAGGACTCCATCTATAATATAAAAATGAATCGCAAAATGTGTTGGTAAGCGCATAACTCAACAACGCCTGGACCAATTTGGCCAAATCTTTTTTTAAAATGTTCGTTGAAGTTCAAGGATGGTTTTTACGGCGAGAAAAATTAGAATTATTGCTTGAAAAACCCTAAAAATAGCCCTTTTCTTTTTCCCATACAAATGATTTGTAACTAAAACGTAGTCAATTTGAGATTTATTGCTATGGTATAAAGTAATAATGTCGCGTTCCGAAACTCGCGTTTCTTTTGTATTAGTTTCGGCACGCGAGATAAAATGCATCAGTTTCCACGTTATTACATCAGTAAAACAAAAATCGCGTTACCAACAGTGTTTTGTTATTTTTAATATCCAAATTTTAAATAAATAAAACAATTCGTACGGCTTAAAAGGATTTGACTTCAAGTCATATCAAATTAAAAAAAAAAAAAAAGTTGTCTGTTACCTAATCTACTGAGTTTGCTTTTGTGAACTGATACACGAAACAAATTCGTTATCGTGTTTTGTGCAGAGTGTTTAGTTAGTTAGTGTTTGTTTAGTTCGTGATTAGTGAAAAAATAATTTATATTTGATATGCCTCCTATAAGACGAAGCAATTTAGGTAGAAGAACCAGAAATGCTACAAACCAAGCTAATTACCGATCTAATCGTACTGCACAAGAATGTGACGACGGAAATGAACGTGAAAGAATTCGGATATCACAAACGCGTGAAGCGCGAGCGCGACATTCAACTAATAATCGCGAAAGTTTGAATTGAAGTTTGAATCTTTAATGGATTTCATCGTAAAACATAATGTGTTTGGTGAGACACGCTGCTGGATGTATTCTGTGGAGTGGCAGAAACGAGGATTGCCACATGCACACATTTTGATTTGGTTGGTTGAAAAGATAAGGCCAAATGAAGTTGATGCAGTGATATCAGCTGAAATCCCTAATGTACAAGTAGATCCTGGATTGCATGAGGTAGTTATCAAAAACATGATACATGGTCCATGTGGAAATCTTAATCAAAATTCACCGTGTATGATGGATGGTAAATGTTCAAAACGATATCCACGGACATTAATATCGGAAACAATTACTGGTAATGACGGTTATCCATTGTATCGTCGCAGATCGACAGCAGACAATGGAAAATCAACAATTGTCAAATTAAATCAACAAGATATTGAAATAGATAATCGTTGGATTGTTCCATATTCACCCATTTTATCAAAGACATTCAAAGCACACATCAACGTTGAATCTTGCCATTCAGTGAAATCTATTAAATACATTTGCAAATATGTAACCAAAGGGAGTGATATGGCTGTGATTGGAATTGGTGCAGAGAATTCCAATGATGAAGTTACCCAATACCAAATGGGCCGCTATGTCAGTAGTAATGAAGCAGTTTGGCGAATATTTTCTTTTCCTATTCATGAGAGACACCCTTCTGTTGTTCACTTAGCTGTGCATTTAGAAAATGGACAAAGAGTGTATTTTACAGCACAGAACGCAGTACAAAGAGCTGCTCAGCCACCATCTACTACATTAACCAGTTTTTTTGAGACATGCCAAAACGATGATTTCGCAAAAAGATTGCTATATTCTGAAATGCCAAAATATTATACCTGGAATCAATCCTCAAGGAGATTTATACGACGGAAACAAGGAAAACCAGTTCCAGGATATACAGATGTATATTCCACCGATGCGATTGGTCGAATTTATTCAGTACATCCAAGCAATGATGAATGTTTTTATTTACGACTGCTATTAGTCAATGTACGTGGCCCAACATCATTCCAACAGTTACGAACTGTTGACGGTGAATTGTGTGGATCCTACAGAGAAGCCTGTCAACGTTTGCAATTGCTTGAAAATGACGCTCATTGGGATCAAACTCTCAATGATGCTGTAATATCATCACACGCTCATCAAATACGAACATTGTTTTCTATAATCATATCTACATGCTTCCCATCAAACCCAATTGATTTGTGGATCAAGTACAAAGATTATATGTGTGATGATATTTTTTATCAAATACGGAATAGAATGGGAAATCCAAATATACAAATCAGTGAAGAAATTTACAATGAAGCATTGATTTCAATTGAGGACATGTGCTTGATAATGTCAAACAAACTATTAATTCAATTAGGCCTGACCGCGCCCAATCGTCCAATGCATGACGCTTTTAACCAAGAGTTGCATCGAGAAAAAATGTATGATCTCAACGCTTTGAAAGAATTAATTCAAACAAATCTTCCACTGTTAAATGAACAACAGAAGTATGTATTTGAAACTCTTATGAAAGTAACAAATGATGAAACTGGAGGGATTTACTTCTTAGATGCACCTGGTGGTACAGGAAAAACTTTTTTGATTTCATTAATATTAGCAACAATTCGCTCACAAAATAAAATTGCACTTGCACTCGCTTCGTCGGGAATCGCAGCAACTTTGCTTGAAGGTGGTCGAACAGCCCATTCAGCACTAAAATTGCCATTAAATATGCAAAGCAATGAAACTCCAACCTGCAACGTTTCGAAGAACTCTGCAATGGCAAAGGTTTTGCAGCAATGTAAATTGATTGTTTGGGATGAATGCACGATGGCACATAAAAAATCTTTGGAGGCTTTAGACAGAACCTTAAAAGATCTACGGAGCAATAATAACCGATTTGGTGGTGCAATGATTTTATTAGCAGGAGATTTTCGTCAAACATTGCCAGTGATTCCACGATCAACGCCAGCTGATGAACTCAATGCATGTCTAAAGTCCTCCAATTTGTGGAAACATGTCAAAGTACTTCATTTAAGCAAGAATATGCGTGTCGAGTTGCAAAATGACCAATCTGGAAACATATTCTCTAAACAACTCATTGACATTGGTAATGGCAAATTTCCTATAGACATGTTGACTGGCTGTATTAACTTTCCTCAAAGTTTTTGTCAGTTAACTCGATCAAAAGATGAACTTATTCAGAAGGTGTTTCCAGATGTTTCTCAAAATTACAAAAACCATGATTGGTTGAGCGAACGAGCTATACTGGCTGCAAAAAACATAGATGTAAATGAATTAAATTTCAAAATTCAAGAACAAATTACAGGCGAATTGAGGATATATAAATCAGTTGATTCGGCTACTAATCAAGATGATGTAGTCAACTATCCACCGGAATTTTTAAACTCGCTGGATTTGCCAGGATTGCCACCTCACAATCTTCAATTAAAGGTTGGATCGGTGGTTATAATGTTGCGAAATATCAACCAACCGCGTCTTTGCAACGGTACAAGGTTAGCGATAAAAAAATTACTAAACAATGTGATAGAAGCAACTATACTCAAAGGAAAGTATAAAGGAGAAGATGTTCTCATACCGCGCATCCCAATGATTCCGACTGATGTGCCATTTGAGTTTAAACGACTACAGTTTCCAGTGCGGCTTGCTTTTGCTATGACTATAAACAAGTCCCAGGGGCAATCATTAAGTGTTTGTGGTATTAATCTAGAAAACCCATGTTTCTCACATGGTCAATTGTATGTTGCCTGTTCCCGTGTTGGAAAACCATCAGATTTGTTTATCTATGCGCCAGGTAATCAAACAAAAAACATCGTATACCACAAAGCACTACAATGATAATAATAATAATTATGATTCACATGATTAACAATAAAGCGATTACTTACTTTTAAATCCTTATATATGTTTTATTTAATTATTTTTTATTCACAACGCCCTATCACCAGGGTGACGGTTCTGTTCAGGAGAATTTTTTAAAGTACGTAGGCACAAGAACTGCCACATTACAAATCTTTTTGACAGGACGAAGTCTGTCGGGTCAGCTAGTATTTCAATAATTTCTAAAATCAAATAAGATTATGCCTTAATTTTTTGAGCATGTACAGAATTTTTCTATTAATATTAAACACCTCAGAAGATTTAAGTTACTTAGGTAGTAAATAGTAATTCTCACGATACTTATTTTATTTATGCATTAATTAGCAATTATTATTCGAATTTTATATACTGGAATATCTTAACTGCTGAGTATGACCTTAAGAATATGACGACCAGGTGTATTTATTATTATAATCAGTATTGCACATCGATTTGGATTGTTATTACTTATACTTTCAAAAAGACATGTTAGGGCACCTTTCTTTGATTTTTTTTTTAAATCCAGGAAGTCACAGGCTGCAATCTTTTGTTATCGTGAACACTATTGACATTAGTTGAATTAATTATGCTAATGTTTCAATGCGGAACGCACGTTAATGCTCCAAGAGCTCAACTATTTTGATCAAATTTGCATCTTTAGAATTGAAAAAAAAGAAAAGAAAAGAAACAAAATCTAGACGAAAGCACTATTATGGAAATTCTGTCTGACAGTCAGCCCTGTCAAAAGATTCAACACAGTATATGTGCGGTTGAACAATCCAATATGCCCAATACAGCAAACGCTTCTTTTTTCTACTGAAACTCAGACAAAAAAAAAGGCAATCGAAGTAAACGCAAAAATAACACACAAAAAAAATATAAATCATAGTGAAAAATTCGCTCAAGCTCAAAGGGAAATCCTCAGAAAGAGAAACTTCTCACTATTATTGACTTTCCTCATAAGTTTGTTATTTGAACCTGGGCAAGATTGTGCAAAACTACTGACAGAATACGTGATTCAACACTGATTAGCTACGAAGTACACAATTCAATGCTGCATTAACACCCTACTCAACACTCGCTCAACTAATCGCCTAATTAGTTTCTTTCGTCTACTGGTATATTATGGTTTCCATGGCAAAGCAAAAAATTCTAAAAATATCACATGCGTCACTTTCTAATGATTTATCATATCATTTCCTAGAGATTCAGAATACTTGCATTTTTTCGCCAAATGTAACCCCAATTACCTGAAAATATCCGATTCTGTCACTAAACCTGGAGATCAATTAACTATTAGTTAACGGTCGGCATTCAACAAAGTTATCTGTCAAACTACCTTCCTGGCAATAAAACTAAGTTGGAAAGCGACATCACAAATTCGCAATGTTTTCAATAACAGTCGAAATTTTTAGATCTCAACAATATTTGGTGTGGAATAATACAAACTACTTGGAAGATAAGATTCATTAAAATCGGACATCATGCAACAGATTCAAAAGATAGAAAATGGATTTCGTCATCAGACCGATACTTGAATCATGAGGTATGCCTCAAAATAACCATTATATCGCTTTACTAAGTAGTAACAATGAAACTAAAATATACTATAATCTTTACATTTATGACACATTTTAACAAAGAATGACTCAAAGTAAAGTTTGATCCACTCTAAATAATGATTAATTTCTATTGGTTATCATTAGCAATTTCTTCACAAATTGTAGCGCTTCAATATAATTTTTGAATCACATCTTAGAATATTTGGAGGATGAGAATGGGAAGAGCATTTTTTATGTTTTTAAATTTATATCTTATCGTATCTTAATTAATTGTATATATTAAGGGAAATTTATTACATATTTCTTATCTATTTGCTGTTCAATACAAAGCAAATTAGAATATTCTGCTTATTCTTGTCCCCATTCACATACATAGTAAAAATATTTTTTATATCATTAAATATATAATAAAATATTTATTCATATATGAGGTTATCTATTCATTTCATAGAAACAATTATATTTCAGTCTCAAAATGGAATTAATATTAATGAAGTCGATGTTCTTTGTATTCGTTTATCTACAAACATAAAAATATTCACTCCATGAAATTATAAAAGTGACTTTCATTCGTATAAAAGCATTTAATCAGTTTTTGATATAATATTCTGTACCATATCACTAAGAATTTTTTTAAATAATGCATTAATTAAGTTACTTTAAAAATCCAAAATATTTCAGTATTTTACATTTTATACGCATTAAATATAATTTTGAGCGTTAAAAATCTACTATGCCAACAACCAGTAGACAACTTGACGGAAAACTATGACATGAAACTCAGATCATAACATGGGACTTTTAAATAAACACGGATTTTTAAGCCAAGGTTTCATTGCATTAAAATACCGAAACTATTCCAACATCTTTAGCAAATTTCTCTCTGTTCCTCAAAGGAATTTAGCTTCTTTCCTGCGCAATTCACCTTATCTCATAATAATAAGCTTCCGCAAACGAAATCTCCAGGTCTCTCGAATCATTTCTTTTAATCGCAGTATCCAACACGCTTTTCACATTCCTCCTATTAGTATTCTGCCTCCATCCTTCCCCATCCCCGAGACTCATTTAAAGGTCTTATCTTTGTTCTTTGGGATAAGCTGAGCGCCTTGGGAATAATTCCTTCGCCATTGTTATCCTGGCAATCTTTCTTATAAGCCAACTCATGAGCCAGAAAAAATACCAAGTTTTACTCCGCCCCAAATCCGTCAACACTAAACTTTAATGGGCTCTGACATTAAATTCCAGCCAATTGCATTATAGGAGCCTGAAGATGCCGTTGGAGCGACGGGTGCGATTTTATGTCACAGCAGGTATTACAGGAGATTTTAGGGATGATTTGGTCCGAGAATGCTGGTTGGAGAAAGGGAATAAGTTATTTTACGGGGTAGTAATGGAAACTCTTTTTAAGTGGTTCAGATGACTGCAGAATTGTTTCGTCAGTTGGAGATTTTTTTATATATATATTTATGGGCTGGCTTGTTCAGCCAAATATGATTAGGGAATTATTATTTATTTATGGATTATCGAATAAATATTAGTACAAAGGTTAATTTAACTCTTAACTAGGGAGGAGAAATTTTAAGAATTATTTGGACAGTTGTGGTCTACAAGATTGCATTTTCTTTTCAAATTAAATTTTCTAATGAATACATTTATATGAAAATCTGCAAATATATTTGAAGATAGTTTTTTTGATAAATACGTTTTAGAAATTTTTCAAAATATATTATCATTCAATAAATAATTGAGTTAGAACATTTAGAAATTTTTCAATTTGCATGTTACAACAAACATATCACTATCATTAACATATCACTTATAGAGTCATATTTGTGGTTCCAGTATACAAAGGTATAAAGAAAAAAAATTAATGGAAAATTCAATAATTATATAAAAGATAAAAAGAAATGATAAAGGGTAAAATTGCCCTTATTTTTATCAACTTGTTTGACTTTCGTAGCAAGGTTTTCGAAAGAATTTTAAACATACAGTTTTAGTATTAGTATAAAAGTCAGTCTATAAATTCTGTAGATATTTCTAGTAATATATAGTAATACATTTTATAAATTTAAAAAAAAAATATTATCACTAGAAAAATTAATTATACTTGAACTCGCATATCAGGATCAGCTGAATGTGAAATTTTGTCAAAAATATCTTCTATGAATCTATTCTTATCAATAAAATCACATTATGCTTCATTTTAAAGTCTCTGGAGCTCTGCTTCATGATAGTATCAGTAGTTTGGATGATATTTCGAGGACTACATTTTAGAGCCTTTTTCTAAGCTTTGTACGGCGTATAAAGAAATAGCTGAAATATTTAAAAACCCATCCTTTGAAACTGATTGAAAAAGTGTACATGTAATGAAGGTCACGAATCAGGTAGTTACAGGGTCAAACTATTTAACTGAGTTAAAAATAGAATAGGGGTGATCGAAAATCCATCATAAGTGGTCTGACAGACCACACTTCCCCTGCTATGAGTTAACTGTTTATAATTGAACCACGTTTGGTTATATGCAGGGAAACTACAAACTTTTTTCTGATTATTATGAATACATTAACATATAGTTTTTCACTATCATTTAATTCTTTGAATGCTATTTTTTCTTTACCAAAATTAAGATAGTTTAGGGCGTTAATGAGTCAAATAAACTATATAGTTATCAATATTCTGCTAAAATAGTAGCTGTAGCTTTATAATATTTTAAAATAATTTTAATGCAAGAAAAATCTTACCAATTATATGTCTAACATTATTCATGACATTTCTATCTAGGATACATTGCAAAACAATTTTTGTAGAGAGCAACTTTACTCATGGTACATACAGTTTCTGTTCGGGTTTCTCTATTACTAAGATGCAGCTAAAAATTACTCTAACATATGGATGTAATCATCGAAAACCATCGGAACTAGCACTTCAAGAAATTCCCCACTCTCTTATCTCTTTGGATGATTTAAAACTATAAGCTGGACATAGATATTATTTTCCGGACAGGCCTAAATGGTTGAAATTTTTAATACAACAATTTATGTCAATATTTTTAATGTTAGCACCTTTGATAGCAATAAGTTTCGTGTTTCCAAAATTTTAATTCAAACGTTTACACTCAATACCTTATTAACGTGAATGATGCAGTTCTGTAAAAGTGACTAGAATAAGCAAACATTAAGGATGTTATTTCCCAGTATGATAATGCTGATGCACGTCCCACTTAATGATCAACGTATCACTCTATTTGATAATATAACTAAAATTATCAGAGTTAAGCTTGAATCTATTGACATCCTACCATTAGACATGGTCTTGTGACTTCAGATTTTTATTTATTTATTTCAATGAAGAACTCTTTAAATGGTAAAAAGTTTAATGACTTAAATAAAATGAAATCTCATTTAACTCTTTTTTTTTTTTTGACAAAAGTAGTTTTAAGAACATTGATGCCTAATATCACTGACAAATAAAAGACTGTACGTAATTTAATGAAGACCTATTTTGAATTAGAAAGCTTGAAACTTCTTTCTTATTTAAAATCCCCTATCATTTAGTTGCCAGTTCACTGTGTTCTACAGTTCAGTTATTTTATTTTAAAAGAAAATTGACTTATATGACGAATATATGAAAAAGAAATTAGAAATTCCTAAAGATTTATGGAATGCGATTAGTTGCACCAAATATATATATATATATATATATATTCAATTAAATTAATCTGATTCCATTTTAAAAAATTTGAATCTGTTGAGAAAAATATCAATGTGAAGTTATACATGAATAAGATGAATATAGATTGTCTGAAATAATCTATATTCATCTTAAGAGGTAAATGTAGCATTAAAACAGTGCTGAAAGGTAATATCATCTTGGATATAAAAATATTAATCAGCAGGTTCTGAATTTTAAAAATGAATTTGGAATGAAAAGGCCTGCATAGTAACGACATGAGTGGATTTTAGTTCAATCTTCTAATATTTCAATATGATAAAAAAGAGAAGCATATAAAGTTTTTAATACTGAATGATTTTTATTTAAAAATAGCAATGAATGGAATTAGACTTTATTCAATCTTCTAATTTAAAAAAAATCATTTTGAAAAAGAATTAACCTAGTAAAATTTAGAATATAAAAATACTTTTATTTTTAAATGATACATAATCGTTTCAGATATTGCAATAATGAAACATTTTTTATTTCATAAAAATAGGTAAAAGAAATACAGAATTTTGTCCCAAACAGAATTTTATGTCTCGTAATATTAAAATGAAATAATTTATATACTTTGTAACGTGATTCCTTGTAATGTTTATGGCATATTTGTAATTATTTGGTCCTATGATTTGTTATATACAAGAAAAGGACATTTTTCTGATAAAAAAAATGTTTTTCATTTATCTATGCTTAAGATATACAGTTTCCAGTTTCTAAAAATGTGTTAGAAATAATTCTTATTTTTTATAGTTTTTTTCTGATTGAGCTACGAGAAAAATTTATGGAGTAAATTGATTAAGTTATTATTTATCCTTATTAAATCATGGTAAAATCTATGCAAAGTCTAATAATAAAATCATTAAGGATCCAAAATAGACTTCAATGATATTGAGAATCTAGAGTTGACACAATTAGCAGAAATGTATAGTTCACTTCACTTATGCTCTTTAAATTACATCTTGATAAATCCAAATAAATATTTCGCATGAGTTGATAACAAATTCGGAATAAAGTTTGTAAAATATCTTTGGAAGAACAAAATTTATGGAATTTTGCTTCCTAAAATTGTTTATAACTTTTATAGTAGCTATATTTTTTTTACATGATTAAATGATTATAAACATTTTCGAAAATAGTTGAACAGAAAATTTTGGAATGGCTTTAATCTTTTACAAATGGACTGAAAAGGTATAAATGATGCAGAGCATGCTTCAATTTCTACTTTCTCATACATTAAGTATAGAGGAAGTGATGTTGTAGCCAAAAATTCGAATTCAAGTATCTGACGAATCTCCACTTTTCGGACCTTCCTAAATCCGAAAATATATTTTTAACTTCATATCAGCAGTAGGGATAGGTAACTGTAGATAAAATAAAATATTTAAATTTAATTGTAATTGATTTTAAAAATATATTTTAAGGCTGAAATATTAAAAGAGATGAAATTAAAATTAACTAGATGCGAAAAACGATTAATCCATTAAAAAAATAGAATTTCATATAATTATTTTTTCACTTACCAAACCTATTAATTTCCTCTGTCATGCCAGCATTTTAATAATAAAAACGATAATTCTAAACATATGTTATATTATATATTTATAATCCATTATAGCAGAAATACATAAAAAAATAACAATGGCATTTTTTAGCCTGAGTATTGGGGTCAAATTGCTCCCTACATTTGCTAGAATTTTAGGTTCTTTTGATATTATGGCTGTAATAGCGGACAAACATGAGTAACAGACATTCAGAAATCTTGAAAGTGCCTGCTAATACAAAAAAATTACTATAACTCAAATGTTGTGGAAATTTTGAAAAATGTTCATGATATAGAGTCTGAACGAAACACCAAAACGTTCGAAAACTGCAGTAAAATCTGATCAAAAAACATTTTTGCCCGCAAAGAAAGTAGAAAATTCTTATATAAAACACATTATCTTATAAAAAGAATAAATTGACTTGAAATTTATGCAGCAAATTCATTTTATTTCGAACATGAATTGATAAGATTTTTTTGAGTATGATATTAAAATGCAAATAAAAATAATAAAAAAAATTATAATGAAAATAAAAGTTATGAATTCCCAAAAACCTATGTTTAAACGTCTTTTTCTAAAAAATGTACAAATGTAAACTATGTGCAAAATACAGATTTTCTTATTCTTTTAATATTATTATATAGAAGAAATTGATTATTTAGAAAACAACAAGTTTTATATGAATGAAAATAATACAGAAAGTTCAGGGAAAATGTCAATGTTGGTGCATCGTATTAAAAAGCAAATGTTTTTTTTTAAAGCATATTTTAAAGTAAAAATTTATACATTTTATTTTTACACAAATAGCCAATAATATAGGGATTAAGAAATTGTTAATTTGGAATCAAAATGTATCAGCGATATACTATGTTCAAAAAATGAGTGTGTATGTGTAAAATTTAAATAATATCCAGATCTGCAGTCTACAATGTTTTTGGTATTTAAATTGAATTAAAAAAACGAAATATAATATATTGTTTTTTTTCACATCTTTCTCTCTTACGAAATTAAACTATTGACAAATGGGATTTACATATATTGGTTGACTATGTGATCTCTATTTGTTTCTTCGTATTACTATTTTAAGGTATCTGACTACATTCGGAGAAACCTTTTTGAAAAATTGGATTTTTTAAAAACTATCTATAGTTTGCAAATGTATTGTCAATAATAAATACTACTAATACAAAAAATTATTTGAAAATATAATATATTTTTGGAAATAGGAAAATTTTCCATAAATTTTAATGGGATTTAACCAAAACATGATAAACACTCTACACAAAACTATAATGCACTTATTTTTCATTGAACACAAGCTATAGAATATAATCATTAATGAAATGATGATAAGAAAGGTTTTAAGATGCGAAGAAGTTATGGGTAAAAATTATGTTTCTCCAAAAATTCAAAACTAAATTTCTCTAAAAACACCTATAAATGGAAAAGTATTTCACCAACAATAAAACTTTTTGTTCATTTCATTGTTCATGGAATAGAAAACACACGTTGAAAATTTTATGAAAATACCTCTATTAGCTTTAAATATATCATGTTAGCAAAGCAAAGCGATCACATAAAACCTTAAAACCAGAAGAATTTTATTTAATATTTATTTTTACTCAAAAAAATCCTTTTCTCCATTTTTTAAAACCTTTGCCCACTTAACTGGTGTATTTTGGTTTCATAGATATTTTTTAACTCTTTTTATTCAAATATCTGAAAATATAATAGTTTTTAAACGATTTTCAAAAAAATCTTTACATACCTTAAAATTATAATGTTTTAAATTTTATATAAATACATGTGCATGGAAATATTATACATTTTTATTGATTGTTATATATTAATTTTAAGGTCAAGAACGCATTTTAAAATAATAATTCAAATAAATGAAACTAATAAATGGGGATTCTACAGTTTACACTAAGACGCCACAATAATCGAGTAGAAAATTAGCTGCTATTCAAAAATGAAATTTATTCATTTATGGTTTCTTTCCATGTCAAATATAAGATGTGAGCATTAGAACATGATTACGTTTCATTCATTCAAAAAAATAGAAAAAAAAGTATCTAACCGCTATGAAAGAACAATAAATTTCAATGCTATTCATTCAAATAGCATCACATTAAAGGAAACAATGTATTCAATTTTCCTTCTCATTTTTTCTCCTGTTTTTGATTATTGATATGGGAAGTAAATAGACCGAAGAATGGACTCCCATTATATTGGAATACTTCTCTTAATCAAATATTATCTGCTGGGGAGCATCGATATTCGCTTAAGCGTACAGATTGCATCCTATTTTTTAATTTGGTTTTCTTTATTTTTTATTTATCTCATATTTTTGTAATAAATTTCAAATGCGTCTTCTTGCAGAAGAAAATTCCTTAATCTTGATAATGCAAATTACAGCGTATCCAAATGTTTCTTGTAAGAAGTTGCCTTAATGAAATCAATTTAGAACTAACTATTTTACTTGCGTTTCCAATAAAACAGGCATATTTTTAACCATAAATGATAAAAAAAATGTGATAAAGTCATTTCTACACTTATGTTGGGAAAAAAAGAAAGATTAATACCACATAGTGCTAATTAAACGATTTAAATTACAGGTTTTGAGCAATTGTTTTTCAAATATATTTAGAAAAAAATTATATTTTAAGCAGTATACATATGAAAGGGTGAAGCAGCCATCATTACAAAACTATTTATGAGCATAAATAGTATATTATTTTTCACTGAATAGTCAATTCGTAATTCAAGTTGGCATTATTATAAAAATTGACTTAATTGAAAAATTCTGGAAATAGATAACGATGATCGACAATAATCTGTTCAGCAATAATAATCAGTTCAAGGAGGTTATACTATTCTAGGATAAACTTACTGAAAGTTTTACTGTCTTGCAATATAAGATATTTTTCAGCTTTTTTTAAAATTTGAACGAATAGTCTTATTTATTAAGACATATGGGAATTAATTA
This sequence comes from Argiope trifasciata, assembly GCA_026543055.1. Taxonomy (NCBI): domain Eukaryota; kingdom Metazoa; phylum Arthropoda; class Arachnida; order Araneae; family Araneidae; genus Argiope; species Argiope trifasciata. The sequence goes on along the minus strand of JAPMOQ010015878.1, from coordinate 467,081 downwards.
AAAAAATTTTTGGATTCTTGATAAATATTCTTAACTAATCAGGAATTATTAACGAATTACTTTTGTCTTGTCTAGTCATCTTATTTTTTGATTGCATGTCAGTCTATAATATTAACACATAATCTGAAGGTAATACGAGTCCCAACAACAATTTTATCCCTCTGGAATTTTGGAAATCTTTAATTTATCTACTGAAGATCCATTAAAGAGTTTTCTCAATTAAATATGTTAAGAAAATTTGTGTTTATTGTCGATCTTGAGTATGGATTTATTAACAGATTTGAATCAAGTTTGCGTGATTTCAGTGACTAATAAATATTACTCTGGAAAAAGTTACCTAGTACTTGAGAAGGTTATTTGGGCTTCATCAATGCTAAATTGGCAAGTTTTTCTTGATTTAAGGTATCCGACTACGTTGAAAACACTGGTATTCGACCACATTGGCGATTTTTTAAAAAAAGTGTTATTTCTTGTCATTCAGACTCTTCGCTTTCCATAACAGTTTGTTTTTTCTTAGAAAAAGAAGGTCTAACCTATTATACTGTGGAATTTTAAGCAAAATTTAGTTTTCAGCTAAAATCTGTCTTTCACTTCAATTTTAATTTTCATAAAAATTATCCACTATTAACATGATATCCCAAAAACTAATAGAGATATTTACATAAAAATTTCAGAGTGTGTTTTAAATAGTATAAGCAATGAAAGGAACCTAAAAGTTTTATCGTTGGTGGAATACTTTTTCTGTTATATGTGTTTTTAGAAAAATTAAGATGAGAATTTATGGAAAAAATGCATATAAATGTATATTTTATCCATCACTTCTTTGCATCTCGAGATTTTTCTTAGATCTTGGCTCATTTCATTGATCATTACATTCCATAACTTGTGTACAAAGAAAAATAGGATTGCTGCATTACCATTCTGTGTAGAATGTTAACTGTTTTGGTTAAATTTCACTAAAATTTGCCACAAACTTTCCTATTTCTCAAAATTTCTTATATTCTCAAATAATGTTTTTATACTTATAGTGTTTATAATTGATAATACATCTAAAAACCAAAAATAGTTTTTAAAAAATCACATTTTTCAAAATTTTTCCTTCGAACGTAGTCGGATACCTTAACATGAATATTCCTCTGTGATCGAATTTCTAGCTCATCTAAAAAAAGTTAAATTATTTCCTTTTGTTTCTGAAATCTAGTGTGAATTAAAATTTACTATTGTGAATTGCTGGAAAAGGAGATTAGAAAAAGGATGGAGAAAAACAAGGAATCAGTCTATTTTTTTACTCAATAATATGGATTTTGTATTAAACTACAAGAAATAAAAATAAAAAAACATTTGAATTTACATTCTGAATTTTTTCCTCTATTACGTTCAACGACTGTAAACCAATAAATTTTTTTTAGTTCACTGGTGCACCAACTGAAAAAACTGTAAACAATACTTACAATGATATAATCCAAATTTAGATATACTGCCAAAGATTTAATGCAAAAATTATATTCTAAAATTCGTTAATTTTGCTCGATGACCTTTTTAGTTAGCATTTTCTAATACTTAAAAACAGGCAAATCAACAGAATATTAGTACCATTTATTCCAAAATCGAAGCATAAATTGTTGATAAATGAAATAATCCTTTCAGGATTAATTTGAATAGCTAAGATAAATTGGAATTATGTTTACAAACACACAAATCTTCCATAAAATATTTTCGGCAACTTTCATGAATATTTTATTACTCTAAGATCTTTTATTTTTTAATATATTAACTTCAATCCCCATTAGAATTCGTAATCACCGCTTCAACTTTCAGAAATTATCTCCCAGGTATTTCAATTCATGCTTCGGCTTTTGATGTTCATGAAATACAATTCAAGCGCTGTTATCTTATCTCATATTTAATGCATCTGGTAAATTCTCGTTCCGTGGAACAATGTTTATAAACAAGTATAATTCCGAAATTGCTTTGTTTTTATTTAGCGATGTATTGAATATGGGGATTATCAAATTCTCTAAAATGAAATTTTTGCCTATTACAATCCTTTCACTTATACTTCTTATCAGAACCATCTGAAGGGAGAAACAAAACATTTTCGAATACTCTCAAAGAAAAAGTGTTATTTTTTATCCCTAACATTAAATAAGGGATCTTTAGCAATGTTCGAAACATTACGAACAATCAAAATTTATATTCAGGATTTCGGAAATAAAATGTTTGTACTTCGTAGCATGGCAAAGAAGACCGAAAGTGATTTGAAAGTCATTTGTTTGACATTAAGAAATTAAAACTTAAAAAAGAGCTACAGCTTTTTTTTTGATAAAATTATACTCTTACTTTTTTGACTAAACCGTTTGGATGAACAGATGCTAAGCATATAGTTCAATTGGAAACATTTTAAAAATCTCATCCCTTTAGATATAAAACTACGTTCCAAATTGTATTTATATACATCATTCCATGTTTCAGTTGTTGCAAACCGACATACTAAGGTATAAATCTACATACGGTCAAGTCCATGAAGAATTTCGTTTGAAATTTAATAGGGATTTAAATTTTAGATTCTAAATTAATTCAAAGAAAGATAGAAATTTTTTTGAATGGAAAATTTACTAGAACTGGGCACAATAAGTGTGCATACAAATCATATACTACATTTCATCAGGTTAATTTAAAGTATTTTGGAGTAATCATGTAAATAAATATAGCGGCATTCAAATAAAATATCAAACTTGATTTTAGAATTCAGAAAACTCTGAGATATAGATTCATGAAAAATATTGATGAATTTTTAGAATATTGAAATACGAATTCTGCTTTTGGATTTTTTTTGGGGGGGATTATTTCAACTTTGTGTAAGAGAATGTAAAAAAAGACAGAGAAATTAATATAAAAAAAGTCAATTCGTACTTAAGTCAACAAAGAAAATTTGTATTCTAGTTATTTTCTTATTCAATAATTACAATTAGTATAAATATGTACATAGATGTGACAAAATCACAATATTAAGTGGCAAAAGAAATTTTTTCCAGCGGTTTACACGCTTTGCCACAGACGGTATTTATTTCAAAGTTTACATCCTGCTAAATATTTTGAGTAAGGAAAAATGTTTCTCCAATAAGAAATTAAAATTAATTAATTCATTATCAATTAAAATTTATTTATTTATTTATCAAAAAATTATTGATTTTCTCAAGATTTGAAATCGTCCTCTTTACCTTCACTTGAAAAAATAACTGAAATCCTTGCATTGTACTGATTAAGAAACTGCCTATTGATTTTAGTTTTCATTAAAAACTGCAAAAACTCTATTTAAATTATTAAAAGTTAATTACATTTGGGAAAAAAACTGTTAACATCGTGTGTCATCTATTATAAATTTAAAAAAAATGTATTTAAACTTGATTGGTTGAATAAAAAGTATTTTATTAACGATTGAAAATTTCAATAAATATATAAATGCATGTACACTGATTCAAAAAAAAAATCCCAACATCAAGAAAAAATTATTGTACAGTAATGAAATGTTAGGAATACATTTGTCTAGGCAACATATTTAATTGATTAAAGTTTCAAGATCACATATAGAGCCATTTCAAATGTGAAATGTTGGTACATTAGTAACCAGTGTAACCGCCAGAATTTCGAATGCAAGCATGCAAACGTGCAGGAATTGTGTCGTACAGGTGTCGGATATCAGTTTGTGGGATGGAGTTCCATGCCTGTGCATTTGGGCGGTCAATGCAGGGACGGTTAATGCTGGTTGTGGATGGCGCTGGAGCTGTCGTCCAATGATGTCCCATACGTGCTCGATTGGGAAAAGATCTGGTGATCTAGAAGGCCAAGGCAAACAAATGGCTATCACTGCGACCAAGACAGAACCGGCTTTCATCGGAAAACACAACAGATCTCCAATCCGTCCTCCAATGAGCTCTAGCTTGACACCACTCACGTCGCAAACGGCAGAGGGGTTTAGAGTCAGTGGAGTGCACTGTACCTGGCGTCTGGCTCGGATCTGTCCTTGAAGTAACCAATTTGCAATAGTTCGTTGTGTCACTGTGGTGCCAACTGCAGCTCGAATTTCAGTTGCAGACGCAGTACGATTAGCCACAGCCATACGCCGAATACGACGGTCTTCCCTCTCAGCACTACCACGTGTCCACCCGGAACCTGGTCTTCTTGAGGCAGTACCTTCCCTTTGTCACTGCAGCCAATACTCATGCACAGTGGATACATTCCTGCCAAGTCTCTCAGCAATATCGTGGAAAGAAAACCCACCTTCTCGTAGCCCTACAACACGACCTCGTTCAAACTCAGTGAGCTGTTGATAATGGCTTCTTCGTCTTCTCAGAGGCATCCTTGACTAATATTAACCCACTACGTCAAATCTCAACTGTAAATAACGATCACGAACCTTACAGTGCTTATTTAAAGCAAAACACATTTGCATGTTCATAGTGTCACTACTAGCGCCACACTTACGCGCGTAGCTCGAAATTTGAATCGACGTCATCTTTCAGATGTATAAACACGCATACCAAATTTTGTTTATCTAGCACATCTCCTTCCTAGTGTTGGGATTTTTTGCCATCAGTGTATATAGGGAGAGTGTGAACTAATAGTAGAAATTGAAATGTTGATAAAACACTATGGTTTAGGGATTGACTTGTCCTGCAAATTACATTAAACTACATCATTCGATATTTGAATTATTGCATTAACATTCACATGAAATTATTGGTCAACATATGGCCAAATACCTGGTGAATTTCGTTCACAATTTGATAGAGATTTCAATCCTTTAATATGCTATATTTATTCACAGCAAAAAAAAAGCAATCTTTGTACAGATTTCGTTCAAAGTCTGCTAGAACTTTACACATTAAGTTTGCAAACAACATGCTAAATTTCATGTGTTTAGTTTAAAATATTTTTTGTTCTTCATGTAAAAATATAAATATAGGGACAAAAAACAGCAATAAAAACCGCTTATATAGATTCAGAGATCTTTGAGGTAGAGGGTAGTCAAAATTTTTTAATTCGAGTCATTTTTGAGGATTATATTTTATCTTTGAATAAGAGAAAATAAAAAAATGCATTAAAATACTACGCATCAAACAACAACTGAACTGTTTGGTGCAAAAAGAATGTAACTCCAATTTGAAGGAATTTATAGTTACGTACATTATGTTAGAGTTACAAGTAGTAAAAAAAATACTTCATAATTTGGTGCCTAAAAAATGTAGATCTAATCTTTGTTCTTGCATTTCTCACGGGATGGAATTATTTGTCTCATTAGAATTTAGAGTTTTCAGACGTTTTTATGGTTTTCTGCAAATTTTAATAATTGGAGTTACCTCCTTTTTGCGACAAATCCTTTAATTAAAGGGGTATTTATTGGTTCTCCCTAAGAATTTATATAATATTAAGCATTGAAATAAATAATAAATCTTTAGAACATTCCGTTATAAAATTCTGTATATTCTCCATTTGTAGTTTCAAAGGTCTTAACAACCCAGACAAAAGAAAGCTTAACAAATGTTAATTAAATACTTTGCTACGCCTACGTCCTTCAAATAAAATACCTACTATATAATTAAAAGAAACAAATAACTTTAGTCTTTTACACAACAGCTTTGTTTCTTTCTTTTGTCGAACTAGACATTAAAGAAATCAAACTAAGTAACAAACAACTCTCGCGCTTAAGTTCTCAACTCTTAACGTCTTTATTACTTACTTCCTAACAAATCTTGAGCCCTGGAAGCTTCCGCTGAGCGTCTCAACCTTAAGCTGATTACGTCATGACATTTCTTAAGGCTATTCCCTTCTTCATCTTTGACTCGTATTAACGGCAATACAATGTCCCAGAACATTTCTTTTTTCCTTTCTGTCTCACTTTTTTTTCGTGCCCTTTCCTTTTTAAGGACTTACGTGATGCCGTTTGGCCCCGTGGATCAGGCGAGGAAATAAAGCTTAAGATGCCTATGGCATCTATTGCATCTGTTGGCCATTTGGGTCAAATCGAAGTAAAGGAAGGTTAAGTAAACAAGGGATCCCCTTGCTTATGTGGTCTAAAAGGATTAGGTGATAAGATCTTATTTGTGTAATATATATCGTGAGAAAGGATTTTGGGTAGACATAAACTTAACGATATTTTCAAGAGAAACAAAATTCTACTTTCTAAGGAAGGTAGTGCTAAATGTTTTAAAGAGAACAAAGGACGGAAAGCGTGAAATATGAAAATACTAATCAAGTCACATAGGTTACTTACAAGTTATATCTTATTGTTGTAAGTATATAAGGATTTTTTTTCTTTTAGATATTCAACTACGTTTGAGAAAAATTTCAAAAAATTAGATTTTAAATTTTTTTTATGATTTTTAGATGTATTGTCAATTATAAACACAATAAATACAAAACAAAAATGGAAATATAATATATTTTGAGAAATGGGTAAATTTTGCAGTAAATTTTAATGAAATTTAACCAAAACTGTTAACAATCTAAACAAAAATGTAAAGTAGCTATCCTATTTTTCTACGCACACAGGTTATAGAAAATAATGACGAACGAAAATCTAAGAAAAATATTGAGATAGAAAGAAGTTATGTATAAAAAATATACATATATATGCATTTTTTTAACAAATTCAATTCTTAGCTTTTCTAAAAACATCTATCAATGAAAATGTATTTGATCAACAATAAAATTTTTGGTTCATTTCATTGCACGTATTATTTAAAACACACATTCAAATTTTTATGCAAATACTTCCAATTAATTTTTAATATATCATGTTAATGGTGAAAATTTTTTGCAAAAATTAAAATTGAGGTTAAAGACAAATTTTAGCTGAAAAATATGTTTTGCTTAAAACCCCACAGGGTGATTGGTTAGATCGATTCCTAGAAAAAATAAGCTGTTTAGGAAAAAGAAAAGTCCAAACTACAAGAAATAACAATTATAAAAAATCGCCAATGTAATCGATAACCGGTATTTTCAAAGTAGTCGGATACCTTTTAATTTTTTTCCTTGTAAAATTCAATTGAAAGAAGGCAAGAAATGGAAAGTGAAATTATTAATTTAAATTACGCATTTAAACTTCAGTTAGTTCCAGCTTGTTCTGATATTTAGTCGACTTGTGCCTACTATTATAATATATTTGAAATAAAAAAAAAAAATCTCCCAGGCAAGTTAGAAGGAAAAGATAAATTCCTTTACACTTAACTCACCTAAGTTGCTATGTAGCAATATAAATTGTTTATGTTAAAAGATATCAAAATTATGGCCTAAAACATAACTTTACAGACATATTGCAGATATCGAAAATTTTTTTTAAAGTTGTTTGTCTTATTGAGGAGCTGATTTGGCTCAATGGATCTACTGTCCTATCTTTAAAATTAAGAAAGTTATAGCGAAATGAAAATTTCAAAACTCCCACCATTTCTACCCTCTTTCAACTTGAACTTGACCCAGATTTTTACATATCCAACAACATATTCCAAGCCATTTCAAATCGCAACAAAATTACTCTAGTTATCATGTTCTGAATTTTAAGCAAATGTTATAAATATATAATACATAACTTTTAAACGGAGAAAGGTTTTGCCCTCTAGAGACCATGATTTATAATGAGCTGAAGAAAAGTCTTGCCATGAGAACCATTGTAATCGATAATCATCTTATAGAAATCTACCTAAAAGAAACGATTGTTTTCTGGATAAATTTATATTTACTTGTACTTTGTTATTATACAGAGTTGTTGGGTTCTCAGTTGTTTTAAGCGGAAAGATTTTTTTTAATTTTATTAATTCTTCGACTATTACAGCGACACGCTCTACATAGATTAAAAAATGTTGTCTAGGATTTTCTTTACATGGACCTCAAGATTATTTACTTTCTAAAATATGTGACTTACATATTGACGAATTTGTGACTTTGCTTACTTATTGACGTATGTGGTATCATCAAAATAATTTGCAAGTTGGAAGACTGTAAAATTCAACATTAAGATCAATCAAGAATAGTCTGTTATCAAATCATTATTCTAGAAATATATTCAGTCTTGAATTAGTGATTACTATGAGTAAAATAATGTATAGACTAGGAACGGTATAATGCATAGACTATTAATCGTCTTGGTATTAGGCTTAGAATTGGTAGGGAATGAGGTGAAACGATTTATTGTAATATTTAATTGCGGAAAAGTTCAAAAAATATTTAATTGAATCTATACAAAGGAAATTATGAAACACACTTTATTTCCTGTCACAGTTAGGCAGAAGTTACTTAGAAACATATAACAATCGATACCTTTTGGAATCATTTCATGTTGAACATAGTATAGTAAGACGTCTGACTTTCCATAAATACCTATATGATGAGTTTTATTCCTTCTGTGGCCATGCAGATTCAATGCAAGTTGTTAAGAAACAACAATGTCCTGTACCAAAGTACAAAATGCATCATAGGCAATACAAAAAACTCATTGGTAGAAGCATCTATTCCTTCAATTTAAGTCGTCTTAATAATCAAACTGTAAAGCAATCTTTTCAAGATCCAATCCTTTTACCAAAAAGTCCACAACCCCGTCTGAAAACCTTAAAGGTAACTATCTCATTTTATGTAATAAATGATTTTTTTCAGATAAGATTGATGAAAATTTATGAATAAAAGAAATAACTGAAGTAACACTTTTATGAACATGACGAATAGTAATCGCATTCTTTAGTAATACTTCAAATAGTTAGATTTTCGAAATATTTATTTATTTCTGTCGCTTTGTCAAATTCCATATCATTTGATAAAATGATCGCTAAGGAGTTATATCCTCACTATTCCACACACTTTCTGTTTTTCCACATAAAAATTTGTCGTCTTTACCAAAACGCCTCTTTTGGTGAATTATAAAAATAGTATGACTTGTAATTAGTTTAGTGAAAAATAATCTATTTTTAATCGACTTATTTGTAGCTTCATAATAAATATTGTAAATCAACAACTGTTTGCATCTATGTATCTACTAAGCAGATGTAAGTGAAATAAAAATATTCTATGATAAGTCAATAATTTATTATTAATTTATCTTAAGCACAAATTCAGGGAAGTTTAAAAATATAAACATAAATTGAATTCTACACTTATAAGATTCGTGTACCCAGAGGTAAGAAACACATAATATTTCTGAACTGATCATAGGGTAATATAGTATAATATCGTATATACACGTTTTTTTAATCTTTTACTACGCTAGAAATATTTTTCATCTTAATATTAATTCGTTGCTTTTAGTCTTGGTTGTGTACATGCCATTATTGGAAAGATATGCCCATCCGAATATTTGTATGTTTTGAACAACTAAGACATAAATTCGAGGACATTTTGTTATAATTTTTATATAATTTTTCTCTCCTTCTAATATAAGGAATAATTTTCTTTTGGACACTGATAAATTTTTCTCCTCCGTGGTTCATTTATGCTATTATCCGAACGATATGTCCATTAGATATACAAAATGGCAAAACCGTTAGATTATGCTTAGTAGTCATGCAAAATGGCACGTGACTGTTTTTTATATCTACTCACCGATGAAGAAATATAATAAATTCAAGTAAATTTGAGACCCTTTTTGCATAATTTTACACCTCTTCCACTGTGATTTTCTTTCGGACAGCATTTCATTATTTTTCTTCACATCTAGGTACATCCAGAAGGCTACACTTGCCTTAGCATGTTAACTTTAAGTTGGTAATGCATAATGGGGAATTCTTTTATTTTTTTCCATTATAAAAAGCGCTATGCGTCAGATGAATTAGACCAAACTTTTGTGCAGGAAGTTGCACAAAAATTACAGCTTAGGGAAGAGAAATGCTTAAAATACAATTTAATGAACAAATCAATTATTTTTTATTTATATTTTCTTTTCAACAGGATGAATTTATATAAATGCTTCGAATTCAACTTATATTATCAACAAAATCAAGAAAGAAAAATTACAAATACTGATGATTCACTATGAAACTTTAAAGTGAAGGATGTCTGACATTAAGTTAATTTATACTTTGCATTTAATTTTTTTGAGATTCTAATAATTATTGTGATTAGAAAAGTGATTTGTCTATTTTGTAGGTTGAATCAAAGTTATATTTGACTTACTTTAACCACGTTACATAAATTAGACGCAAAATATAGATTGTGAGACAAAAAAAAACACCAAGTTATTTTATTGTCAATAACAAACTATCAAATTTTTGATTTTAAAAATTCTAATGCTCTTTTATATGTTTTTAAGAAAATAAATATGGAATATTTATTCTAAATTTATAAAAATTCTTTTTTTTTGCATGGTTACAATTTCAATATAATTATTCATTTGAAGTTCAGATTTAACTATATATGCAGATCAATTTGAAATTTTGCACATTTAATTTTAAAACGGAAACATCTAAAACATATAATAGACATCAACTGACTAAATTGATCATTATTTTTTTACCCTTGTTGAACTATTTTCGGATTTACAAACAAAAATACATTTAAAAACAAACTGATAAAATTTCAATATATAACTTCATGTGTTTAGTACTGAGAATACATTTATTTAAAATTCTCTTAAACAATCTAATTTAATTGTGATCAATTTGATTGTATCGAGGCAAAGAAATGCCTTAAATTTACAATTGCATTCATACAGTTAACTTAATGTCTCATTTGCCTAAAGATTAATTAATTGGATTGTTCTTTAGAGATAAGATAATCGTTAGATAAGAAATCTTTTTAAGTGTGCAGAAGAAGAAATATTTTTCCGCGCTCCTGACAGAGAACAAAGTTTCCCCTCCCCCAACTTAATTACAGAATAGTAACTCCTGATATAGGAAGCAAGAAAATTATTCCAAACATTCAAACACTGCTCAGTTGTCCGTTACCGACTTCTCATTATTCCAGAAAAACCATTCCGTTTGAATGCATTCGGCATCTTGCCAGGGATATGATTTTATGTGATTCAGCTTCATTAATTATAAGATCTATTGCAGAGTAAGAGAGAAGGGTGGAATTGTTGCTTTAACGCTTTTAGAAACTATGGTTTCTATTACATATAAAAAATTAATAGATATTAGAACTACTAGTTTTAGTTATTTATATTAATATGAACCGTTGTAAATTTGGAAGGATCTATAATAATTTTATGTATTTAGTTTATTTCTCCATTGAAATTTTGAGGCGATGTGGTTTTATTTATCAAACAAGAATGATAAATGTTTGCTCAAAAGTCATTAAATTTCAGTTGGAAGGAACAGTTCGAATTTTATATAGTTTTATAATCTTGAATTTTATTGATCTGCTAAATGTAGGGTAATTATGTGGCATAAAAGAATAATCTAGGAAAAAGTTTGAAATTTACAATATTAAACAAAGAAAGGTAATTTATGTGTAAAAAATTCTAGGTACTCATGAACATGCTTTAATAACTTCATCTGAAGCATATCACATTTAATATTAGTTTCACAGGATTATTTGCATTTGCTCAACGCTTGAAACTATATTTTCTCTTAAGAATTTTATTTTGATTTATTTTGTCAGTAAATATTCATATTAATCAAAAAGAAAATTGGAGCACCCCTGAAAATTTGTTATTTATGAAAGTAAATCCACAAAACTGGTGTAATTGGAAATGAATCAAGAATATAGATTTATTTATATCTAAAAACTGTCTATTCGAATTAATTAACATAGTTAATATCATGATATTTTACTATTAATGATATATATATATATATATATATATATATATATATATATATTCATTATTCCGATCCGGTATGCCTTTTTTACAAGCGTGTATCGAATTTTATTTCAAAATTCTTTACAGTTTTTGAGTAATAATTAAATATGTTTGCTTAAAACTACGTTTGAAAAGAATCAACTCACCAAGAACAATATATTATGTAAATTTTAGCTATCCTATGATAGTAGATGGCTGAATAGTCTCAGGAAGTATGCAAAAGGGAAAATATTTGAAAGAAAAGAAATCTACATTCGTGTCCCAAAAGAGTATATCAATTCGACCGTGATGTCTTTCCTTTTCAAAAAGGATCGCATTATATTTTAACAAAATCTATATATCCCATTCACATATGCACAAAAAAGATTGAAACCGACTTTAAAATTTAGTGCAGTGCATATCACAGATAAAATAGAAATATTTTGATATAACAAATTTAAAAAAAATCTATTAACCCTCTCAATCCCGTGGGTGAGACTAGTCTCCCTCTGGTTTTACGAGATGTAGTATTTCGTAAATGATTTTTTATACAAGCATATTTCATGAAGCAAGATGTCATCAAGCACCATCCTTACCAATCACAGCTAAGTTAAAATAATTGGCTTCAGCAATTAACATTTTTCTGAGTATTTGTGAAGAAATTAATGACAAAGGGCGTCCCAAAATTGGAATTTGCTACCATTCGTTTAATAAACAGTAATCAATCCTATTAAAAACCCATTTCACAGCTGATATTATAGGGATAATAAAAATGGAAAGTTACATGACAGAGTAACGTTATTTCATTGTTAAACAATATTCAAAGAATAGTGAAATTCTGGTGGCCACAATTCTAAAATTTGAGAATTAGCTTTCTAGGGAGTGTGTTTAACACAATTGGATTTCTTTTTATAGGGGTATTTCAAGTGAAAGGTATAAACAATCAAGCTCAAAAGCACACACGCTTTAAAGGAAGGAAATCAATGCTCCATTAATGAAATTCAACCATATTTGTGTAAATCAGTCATGGGAAATTTTCGACAAAGGAGAGCATATGTGTCACTAAAGCCGTGGATACCATTTGCTATATGCGTTATTCCATAAATAACCCTATCCTGTGAACTTTAGGATTTAATAAAAATGTAACAATTTAAAGGAAAAATCTGTTTTTTTTAATTAATTCAAATCGTACGTTAACATGTTATTCTAGCATGTAATGCTCTATTTGTACTAATCCTGAAGTATCAAATATTAATTCTTTTTTAATATAATCTTCAATACTTCACTGCACAAATGATGGTAAATTGAAATCTTGCTTTAATTTTGAGACATCCTTTATTATGAGAAAACGCAGTTTCGAGTTTGCATTCATATATCAGCACTGACAATATTCAGTCTAACTACCATTATGCATTATAAAATAGAAATTAATTAGTTAGATGCAATGAAATAATAACATGATAAAATTTCATATCTTAAACGAAAACGAATGGTAGAAAAAACATGAGGAAGTGAAATGTTAAAATTTACTAGCTCCCGTGTCAAACGTACTGTGGTGGATAGAAAACACTGTTCAGCATAGCTAGATACAGTAACCTAAAAATCATATACATTACCCCTCCCTTAAATAAAAAAGGGGGATAACACTCTACTCCTACACATGATAAACGATATAAAACGTCAACTCCAGCTGCTCCGCAAAACTACCCTCTTCTCTCATTCTCTTTCTTTTTCTTTTGAACGAAAAAAAAAAAAAAAATAGAGAAGAGATTATATCATGAATGATGGTTTTGAAATAGGTAGTCTTGTGTTAACTGTTCACTACTTCATCTAAGAGTGGTGGACAGCCATTTAGGCGGTAGCTTGAATCCATGGCACTAGATAATAAAATAGTAATAGCGGTTGAAATGTCAACGTGATTTCGCTAGGAAGAATTTTAAATGACAGGTTATGAGGGGAGTTTCCGGGATTACTCGGAGGCCTTATGGTCAATTAAGTCGTGAAAGCTTCCGCAGACCCTAGAGAGATTTTAGGGCGTTGAAATATATGCTTCATCATTACTCCAGGGACGGCAGTGAGATTTTCTTAAATAAAGTGTCTTTATAAATCTCAGCGAGTCCACAAGTTTTGAGAAGAATGAACTTATTAAATTGATGTGTCTTCATTTGTTGTTTCTCTACCATATTTGAAAGGGCGTTTTAAAAATAAATTTTGATTAGTGGGAATTTTTAAAGAAGTCCTTTTAAATATCCAAATGTCTTAGAGGCAGCCCTCAATATGAGTTTTAGATTGAAGACATTTATTTGCTTAAATGCGTTTAAAATTTTAAAATAATTTAATTAAGTAATGATTTTTATATTAGTTTAAAGCATATAAAATTAATATTTAGCTGTGTTACTTTGTTAACAAAATATATATTTTTAATGTTTTTTATCAATTATTAAGGCATTCTTGGAATTAAACTATTCTACATACGGTTTTTAGAAGGACGTGTTAGTTAGAATTATTGTGCATTCAATAGTTTATCTATTTTTTGTACATAAAATTTTTAATGTGTATTATTGTTAATTACACATTGAATGCTGAAATGAAATGAAAAGAAGAGCAAAATTAAATAGTGCTAGTACGGAAAGATGAAAAAAATTACCTGTTGTCATCTATGAGTTTACTTTTCCTCAAAAGGAATTAATACATATATATAAACTATTATCATGTTAATTTTCCACCGCACGTTTAATATAAGCGTTTAAAATCTGCACAGCTTAGCTGTAGAGAATGTTCATATCGTTCACGCTGATTCTCAAACTATCCTAAGACAAAAATTGTTGTAGACTCCTGTAAAAAGAGAGGATTTTAACACATAATACAAGCAGACGTGGATATATCCACAGTCTTGGTGAGTTTTCCCAGTTGAACACACTCTTTAACATTCCCCACAAGAAGGAATCAGGTGGTGTAAGATGGGAATGGAATAGGTATGGGAAGACAATCATGTGAAATGATTTGTCTGGGGATATTTACTTCAGGATTGCTAGAGCTGCTAGTGCAGTATGGCTGGTCACCCCAACCAGTTGATACCTCTCGATTCATCTAAATGATCCTTGCACTACAGAACCTTCTTAAATTCCAAAAAAATGTACGATATCTTATTAAACCACCTTATTCAACTTTTCTTGGAACTTTTCTGCTACCTTTTTCAAACTCGGTCCACTTTCACTACCACCTCCGTATAAGCAGAAACAATGATCAACTACAAGTTCATTTTCCTAGGCTTAGAGAACCATTTCCAACAACAACTTCACAGCTTCCTTTTTATAACAGCAAACATATGTAGCTGGTGACATATCTCGAAGACAAATGCAACCACCTGTTTGAGATGCGCGAATTTTAGTGTTGTATATTTTAGAGCATACTTTACATGGTTTCATGCAAAATTCATAAACAAATAATAGAGACTATATAGTTTGTTATTTGAACTCTCTACTTTCAAAACTGAAGAAAAATTAAATATGAGGATTTCTAAAAATTATCTTAGAAAATAGTCTATTTATTAAATAGTTTTTTCATGATGTAATATTTCTGGCAATACATCAAAATTTTTTGTTGTGATTAATTTTAAAGTTTGGCATTTTTTAAACATATTTATTCAATTTATCGATCAGGATTTGATTTCCAATTTTTAGTAAACAACTTTTGTTGCAAAATTTGGCTTATTTTCTAGACATTAGTTTTATTTAGAAATATTAATAAAATAATTTTTATTTTTACAAATATATTCTCCTAAGATTTGTCCACAAATGTGTAAGCACATTTTCACCAGATTTATTTAATCATTCAAAGAAATGCTTAAAATTATAAATATTAACAAAATTGCTATTATTTTCATGTACCAAATTTTTAAAATATATATTTTATATTGAATATTTTACGTATTGTGTACAGCAAATTTGTTTCACAAAAATTTGTTAAATTTTTAAAAAATCTATAATTATTCCATGAATTATTACCTCATGTTTAGCATGCAGATTGCTTAAAATACCAATTTTTTTATAATCAGAAAAGAAATAAGCAATAGCAATCAAATGCATAAGAATTAACACATTCATGATGACAATTTAAAAATGCGTATAATTATTTTGATTCAATTACAACTTATTTATAATTTAACAGAAATTTTAGTATTATTATACTTCTAAATAATTTCCATCATATTATCATATATTCAACATATGTTTGGCACACCATAGCCTAATTTTGTTCTGCTCATTGGCACAATTCCTGAATTTATAAGAGTGACTATTATATATATATATATATATATATATATATATATATATATATATATATATATAATGAATATTGAAAAATGATAAAATTATAAAAACTGGGAATAATAGCATTAAAAAAGAAATAATTCCACAAAAAACTGTTATTACTAGAAGCTATAGGTTATATTTTCTAACAGATAGAGAAAATGTTTCATATTTCTCAATCCAAATCAATATTTAAAGATATATTTTAATGATTTTGTTAATTCAGCATGTAAAAATTAAATTTTTTAATAAGGCAAATTATATTGATAATTAATTTTAATTATTTGAAAAAGATTTTCGTGAAAGATAAAAGTAGGAGAGTAAAGTTTTTTTTTTTTTTTTTTTATAATGGGAATTATAATTTTTTTTCTTATTTATATCACACTATCTATGCATGTATAAATTCTATCTGAAAATAAAAAGGTGGTAGAGTTAAAATTAAATGACATAAGTTAAGCTGAATTAGGCAGAATAGTTTCTTATTTCTTTCTTAAAAATTCTTCTCATTTTATCAATGCTCTTATTAGAAGATATATTTACATAATATAAAAGTTAAAACAATATTGTTAAGTAGATTATATAAATACACAATTTTAATTATAAACAAGCAAACAAACAAAAAAGAACTGAACAAGAATGAATTCCAGCTTTCGAAACATAATTACTTCTTAAAACATTTAAATTATGTCTTCATCTTTACAGTCCGCGATAGATTGGTGGTAAAGTAACGGCTTCAGAACCGGAAGGGTAAATGTTCAATCCACGCTTCCACCGAAGAACCACCGTGTAAACAAGTATGGTGCGCGTTAAATTCATCGAGGACAAATGTCCTCCCGCTGGTGTGGTTTGGAAGTTTGGAGAGGTTTGTGCTAGCTCAGGCATCGTCCTGGTCATCGAACTGCTGTTCAAAATTACTATGTCCGTCCCAAAATAGTTCTAGTGTTGCTTCAAAACGGGATCTTAATATAACTAAACTAAACTAATCATCTTAATATCTCAATTCCCATTCTTCACTTAGTCTGGCGCAGCATGGTCAAATCTATGGCCCTTGTGCCAAAAAACCAAAAAAAACCAAACCAAACCTCAATTTCCATTCTGAAAATATTAATAACATACAGAAGCATAAGAGTGAAATGAAAAGGAAAGAAAAGCTGATTTTAATTCTAATATCTAGCTCAATCAAATCGTGAGACATATTCAGTTTTCTTTTAAAAATTACGATGCCATTAAGCCTCACATTGTTAAGCTCCTCTTTAACGGAAGAAGAGATAAATGACCATTTGGTGCATGGGATCGAAACAATCTTTCTTTTCCGAGTCCTAAACGTTGTTGTGAAAGCTTTCCATAAAATGTATCCAAACAACAAAAGTCCGCTGGTGTTTGTATACAGTAGATAGGGGACAACAAAAACGTCTTCTGAACAATTTTTCACATAGTTGGTCAGATGAATTTCCATTAATTCTTTCCTGACCAAGGGTCTTAAAGAGTTGGAAAGTGCTCATTGGCGGAATGGGCTCTCCAACCCCCCTCCCTCGCAGGCCCATAATGGTAAGGCAATGAAGCAGATTTATGAGAAGGCAATAAAGCTGCGGTATTTCTTTCCCTTTGTGCGTGTTGGGGTGGAGAAGAAAAGAAACGGGATGGTAAAGTGCTGTGATGCTCTTGGCGTCCGAGAGATGCTGCATTGCGGAGGAGAGAGGGAATGGGGGACACGAAAAAAAAAGAACAATCGTTGACACAAGGATAAGATTCCAGCTCATCATCATTACATTGCCAGGTTATTGCAACTTCTAAGATAAGAGGTGTTTGAGTATTATTAAGATAGCTATTCACATTAAATGATTAAGAAATAAGACAAGATTAGCAAACAGTTAATTAATCTTTGCAAACTATAAAATATGCTTATAACAGAAACTGACATATGTCTTTCTACTTTTACTTTCAATTATGAAATGATTATTGTTTATTATTTATGATTTAAAATAACTTTAAACTTTTACCTAATACCTCGCGTTTAAAACCGAATAAAAAGTATGCACGTTAAATCCGTCGAAGTCAAATATGCACACATCGATATGGTGAGAAAGTTTTGAGAAGATTGCCAACTCAAATGTGGCCATTGTCATCGGATCATGGCTCAGAATTACTTGCTCCGTTACAAAAGAGTCCAGTGTTGTTTTAAAACTGGGTATTAATATATTTAATGTCCCGCTTATTACTATAGATAGTGTTAACTTCTATTGGCAATATTATATTACATATGAGAAGGAGAATATTATGTTGAACAGGAAATATATTCATAACAATAGAATTAAAATATTTCTCGAATAAAAACTTTAGGAATGGAATTCTATTTTGAAATCATTAAACAAAAACTTTCTCTTTTTTTTTCCTTATTTTCGTTAAAAATCTATATAATAATCATGGGTGCAATGATAAATAGGACAGAGAAATAAATCAGGCACAAGATGATAAGCGATTCCAAACAATTTAAATCAAATGCTGCTTATGGGTAATATCCAGATACCAAACGATATTACGAGTGAAATCGTCTATTATTATATTAACTCTACATGCTATAATTCTAACTCTACATGATGTAACATAATATTTAAGTTACATATTACTCGATGTTACATATTATTTATTTACATAATATTTATTAACATTTTTTTAATTAGATGTATGGTAATGAATCGAATTAAACATACTACATCAGATGCAGTTAATATATAATATGAAAACGCAATGTATATATATATATATATATAATCCCTTATTTTGAATCCTTGCTTGAAAGTGGCCCTTGAAGAAGTTTTCATGCCGGATTCTTTTTCTACTTTTTATAGTTTTGATTCGGTTGTGTTCCTTTTTTCTTAGCTTATTTTGTTAATTAATTTAGATTCATTTGTATTTTAGTTGTAACTGCATTTGCGCTCATCAAATACAATGAATGATTTAATACAATTTTTTTTTTAATTCTTAAACTTGTTTGAATCAGGAATGATTTTAGTTTCGATTCCTGTTTTGGTTTCGTTTCCTTGGTTATTGCTGTTTCTGTTTCGTTTACATAATGCTATTAATTATAGTAATTTGGATTTGTTTCATTAATTGGTTTTATTTCATTTACCTTTCATTTTGTGAACTTTTAGTGTTTAATTCCGAATCAAGTTTTAATTTCGATTTCGATCTTGTTGGTTTCGTTTTAATTTTTGTTGACCAGGATTGTTTGATTGTTTTAATAATTTTATGATTATAT
>JAPMOQ010015878.1:412156-447735 GCA_026543055.1 Argiope trifasciata | reverse complement strand
TATATATATATATATATATATATATTTCTTACAGTTGAATACCATCTGTTATTGTTAAAACTGCAAAATATTACCAGATTTTGGATAATAGTTTTAGGTTTCTAGGATAACATAAACATTGCAAAGTACAGAAAAAATAGATTAAAAGGCAAGGAGGATTTCGGGATTTTTTTCTTTTCCAAAATGAAAGAGTGGCTTCAAATGTACTCCTTTTATTATTAATAATTAAATCTAATTAGTAGGTATAAATGTAAATTAAAATAATATTTAGTAATATTCTCAAATGTTATCAAAGTTATATATTTGAAATATTACAAATACATATTTGAAAAATATTATTATTTAAATAAATAATTTTACTTTGGAAGGAAAGAAAGGATTAAATGGGAAAAGCAGTTTTCCTCAAACCACTAAATATTTCTAGCTCTACGTTTTATTTAAATCAAATTTTGTATTAATTTACAGATACAATTAAATTATGTAAATGTAATGAATCCTGCAAGAACATACTTTTAATAGTTTTTGATAGATTATTTCAAATTTGTAGATAATTAAAACTATGTTTACTTTTCCTTAATCATCATTCATTTCATGTCTTTAACTTTTGTATACTTGTATTTAGCATAAATCTGAACAAGCTAGCTGCTTCATTTTTTCAGCATACAATGAGGAATCATTTTTCCTTACAGAAAACAAACAATTTATGAACTATCATTTTTCATATATTTGTAATAAAAATTAACCATATCACCTTCTGTAGACAACCAACCACAAAACAAGCCTTTCTAAGCACACAAACGTACGACCTAAACCAATTTATTAGACGCGTAGCTGTAACGCCTCCCAATTTTTTTACATGCAAAAGTAGCGTTGTTTCTAAAAGTGCCGGAGCAACAATACTTCCTCCAGCAATAGATCTCACAATTGATGAAGCTGAAGAAAAAAAAATGTCCCTGGCAAGATGCCGAATGCCTTCAAGCGGAATGGTAGTTTGGGAATAATGAGAAGACGATAACGGATGACTGAACAATGCTTGAATGTGTGGAACAATTTTCTTGCTTCCCATTTCAGGAGTTACTATTCTGTAACTAACAGGGGGGAACTTGGTTACAAGTCAAACGAGTAGAAGAACATGAATTTTCCAAGCGGAATTGAAATGATTTCTTATCTAGTGTTTAAAAGAACATTTCAATTTGCTATTCCTTAAATGAATGCTTAGCATAAATTTACAGCGTGAAATGATCCGGATATTTTTATATTTATATTATGAAAAATCGAGAATCATATTTTTTATTTCTGTGCAAGTAGTATGTTTAAACCCCCTAAGAAATATTAACTACATTGAAATTCTTGAAATTATATTCCTGATCAAACATTGCATTTTTCAATATTGTAATGCTTATACAATGCCTTGTTATTTTGTGTATTGTATGCAAACTCAAGCCTTTTTTTTCCTTAATAAATCTCTCCATGCATATCCATTCAATTGACATGGAATCTAGAAATCCGGAGTTCACTTTCCTTTTCGCCACAGAATATTCTTGAAGTACAATTATGAACAACTCCAGCATTTATTCCCCATATTTTGCCTACAGAAATGTGTATGTATAATTAATTACACAAATGTTATGTTCATCACAATTTTATACTGGTGACATTTTGTAGAACACACTCTTTTAAAAACATTTTAGTTAAAAGTCATTCATAAAAAATAATTGTAATTATGTCAATGGAAGAATAAACGAATTCCATTTCATAATTTTCAATATTGTAATGTATAATATTGCACTGTAATGTACAATTTTAAATTTTAATAAGGAAATGTACAATATGGCACTTAAGTGTACAATTTTCAAATTAAATATAGTTCATTATTTAATGAGAATGTCTCTTTCATTCTTTTGCTGAGATTGATTTATTTTAAATATTTATTTAAAATTGATGATTATAATATCTATTTTAGAATCATAAACTTCCTAGCACATTTTGAAATCACTATAAATTACTTCCTTTAGTTTATTTTCCATATATTTTTATTTCTTGAAACAGAAAACAATTTCTTGTTGAAAAATCAAGCTAAATTGATTTTGTTCCACACAAGAGTAATAATTTATATAAACAATGAGTATACTACCGAAAAGGCACACTTAATTATCCCTCTAAATTGCGAAGAATTATAATTATAGAACTTTATCGTTCCATCTTACAATAGAATTTTTAATAATGTGTTATACATTATAATTGCTAATTTATTAAATTATTCAATAATTAAGGTATAGGTACGATTTGAGAAAGATTTCAGTTTGTATTCTGATTCTATTCATTTTTGTTTCCTAAAATACTTATGAATTTTTTCAAAATTAATAATAATAAATCCCAGAAAATATTTTTAGTATTTGACAAAATATTAGAAACACAGCCATATATTGAATTTTTATGTCTTAAAACGTTTTATTTGATATCATACGATTAGGACATCGATTTAACAATCAATGAACCGTCACGCATTGAATTCTACAGTAGTTAACAGAACAATACAGATAATAGAAAACAGTTAAAAGCACAAGCTAAAATCGAGTATTGTAATTACAGAATTTATTTCGATATTCGTTGAATGCGAATTCATTGTCGATTGTTTACACGTGAAGGTTCGAATTGGTATTCTGAAATACATTTCATTACCTATAACCAATAACAAAGGAATGCAAAAATCTTTTTTTCCCAAGTTGATGATTAGCAAACAGGTTTGTTACTAATTTATTTTATGCCTGAGTTAAGGTAAATATCTTTAAAATCCCAATCGATTCAATATGTTTTTACATAGCAAATCTTTTGAATTGAATGAGATTTTTAAGCCTTCTACTATTATTGGAAAAATATTTAATTAAAAATATCTAACGTAAGGCATCTGGCAAAATGAGGGTTTTTGTTTACGAGAAAATGGGTAAAAAGTAAAGTTAACACTGTTTATGAAAACATTACTAGGAAGTAAATATCACCATTAAAAATTTTCCCCCGAATATGATATTGAGACATGTTAGTGATAAATAGAAAGCAGCAAACAAAAGAATTTCTTTTGTGAATGCTGTTCTATTGTTGTATAAAATGCAATTCTAAAGATTTAAACATTAATAATTCGATTTACGCCACATTATTGTTTTTTAGTACATTCCTTCTTTCATAATTTTAGAGATAAATTATGATGTGATTACATGCAGGCTAAATTAATGGCATTTCTCTTTGAATATTTCATCATATGATTAATACTTTTAAACAGTTTATCTGCGATATATTAACAGTTTGTTTGTGGTATCATTACTAATTTATTAACGATTTTCTTGCGTGTGTTTTTACGATTTCTAATTGCAATATATTTGTATGCACATCGGGTATGTTTCATTCACAACCTTAGAATATATAGGTTTATTTCAAATAAAGTTTTTTTTTTCTGTTTTGAAATTTGTCAAGAACTTTTAAGAAAAGGACACCAAAATTTATGGTATCCGTAAAAGAATAACTCTTGATGTCATATTTCTGTTCAGCGTGTCTGCCACAGAAGCTTCAGAACTAACCATCCAAGGATTTATAGTCAACAAGCCCATATTCATTAAATTTTTGGTGGTGAAATTAACAGACAATTAGAGTGAAATATTAAACAGAGAAAGACTGCTTGATTAAAGAAAAAAAATTCTTTTGATTATGTAAAAAAAAAAAAAAAATGAATTCGTGATAAGAGTTCTAGAATGCACTTTTAAATATGTAAATGCATGTTGAAATATTTAATATATTTTTAATTGAATGCTAATGAAATTCTGTCTATATTTTTTTTCTTGTTCAGAATTGCGGTCTTATGAGATGTGCAACTTGACCGTGAAACAATTTTTCCAGTTTGAAAATCTCTGCAACTGAAATTAGTGGAACAAAATTTCAAAAACAGACCTCGAGAGGTTTGTAAAATGAATCCATAAATATGTTTATTAACACAATACACTGATTTAGAGTTTGTCAAAATGTAAATGGATTGTAATGCAGGAATAGATTATTGATACTTAGAAAAGGAAATTTTATTTATATGAGAAAAATCTATGATATTAAGAAGTTATACTATAAAATATGTTACTGATATTTGAGATAAAAATTTCAATTATATATATTTGAATGATATTCAGTAAAGCAGCATTCTAGAGCCAAAACAGAATTCTTAATATAGTGGCCTTCCCACTGTACAGATACATTTTGATACAGTTTTGTGTGTTCTTCAATACCTTCTCCAGACTCCATGTAAAACTTGCTTTCATTAATTATTAGTTGTATATGCAAACACACAGGAACATTTCTGTAATGATTATCCAACATATTTGGAAATTGTAGAGCATGGCTTTCTATCTGTTATATATTGCATGTTATAAAACATAAGAGTATGACTATAGTTTTTACGAGATATGATCAATTGGAGATTGACTCAATAACTGTTGCTGTGGTTAGGAACATGGAGCAATCAGGGCTGGATTATATGCTAAAAACATCCTTATTAATGCATTGAATTCAATGAAAGATAGCTGATGCTGATGCTACATGCTGATTTATAACAATATAACATTATGGACAATGAAAAATAAAATAAAAAATATCTTAAAATGACGCCACATTTTAGAATGTAATCCATAGTCACAGTTATAAATCAGCATGTAGTAACAATAGGAATATATATATATATGCTAGCATTTAATAAAAGTGTGTATGAATAGCAGTTATCATATTGACAAATTCACATGATATCGATTACACAGTTACGGATATAGAAGTGAAGTGACTAGAACAAAATAGTAAAGCAAAATTCTTGAAGAAAAATACTTGAATCCTAAAAAAAAATATAAATGCATGCGAATAGATATATTTAGAAACGAATACAATACATTTCATAGCTTACTGCAGTAATTCTTAGCAATAATGACATTTCTTCTTCAATAACACCGAATCACAATTTCATAACATATCATTTATTGTTATATCATTCCATATCTTTTTATCAGAATATCATTTATTGTGACCGCTGTATATATTTTATTACACTAACTTGACAAATCATATTCTGAATCGCAATACTAACAGAAAGTATTGAAAATCTATATATATGCCAATAGATATTTAATATCTGTGATTACTTAATCAAATATTGTAATATGTGTCAGATAATAAAAGAATATTCCGCTCTGAGGCGTTATCTTTCGACAGATTCTCTTGAAAACATATGACACAATTTTTATTTAAAAGTTATAAAGTTCAAACATTACAGATTTTTCAAAGCCCGGAATGAGTCTAGTGAAGTTTTTCAAAAGATCACAGAAATTTCAAAGCTTAGTATTCTTGTCTGTGTTGAACGCTTGGATTACTTCAAGTTTTCATTCATATGCAGATACATATATTTTTAGCTTTGAACTGCTTTTTTTCAAAATATATTTCACAAGACTTCATCCAGAAATTCCTTCGTTGTTGAAATCATATTTATTTTTGGAGCAGAAAGTACGACATTTTGGAGCATTAAATTGAATTAAATTAGTTGCATAGAATAAAGCAAAATTTTATAAAGGAATTAGCATAATTTGGAATACTTGAATTCAATTATTTTATTGAATTACATGCTATTAATGCCTCTTCCTTTTCCGCAATTCGAAAAATATAAAAGTGTAACTATTACTTGTCATATAATTTAATATGTAATACATTTTTAAAGATTTAATTTGATGACATTAATGGATTAATAAAACCATTAAATCTTTTATACTATCAGGTTAAATCTTTGGAAATAGTTAAGGATATTTTGTAATAATTAGCTTTTATAAATTTGCAGACGATAACAGTAAGGAATTGAAATAATTTATTACATAAGCTGAAAATATACGTTTTCTCTTTATCTCAAAAAATAGTTTGTCAAGGATAGGTTAAAAACATTCATATTATCTAATCTAAGAACGAATTAAAAGGCAAAACAAAAAAATATTTCAGATTTTTTGGTGCTTTTATAAGCATAAAAAATGTGTTCATTCGGAAATTATTTGGAATTGATTAGCATATTAATAAAATAAATTTTATGTAAAAAAATTTTTAAATTTTTCAAGCGAGAGCATTATTATTTTTAAGTAATTATTTGTCTTGATTAATTTAAGTTTTTAACCAGTTTAAAACGGTTTAAAACAAACACGTTATATTATATAAATTTTAAAACTTTTATTTTCAATTTTTCTAGCTGGCAAACGAAGTTTTAAATTTCCACGGATTTTGAGATTTAGAAAAAAAAACCTCCTAATGACATACGTATAATATGATAGGCTCGTAATCGTTTTCAAACCGGTTTAAAGTTGTTAATGGCTTAAATTAAAACAATTCGCAAGATTTCAGTGAATAAATAATTAGGAAATCAAATTACAAGTTCAGTTGGGGATGAATCGCAAAATATGACAACATTCTGCATCATTTTCTAATTTCTCTAACAGTGAAAAACTGATGTCTCAAAAGCTAAATTTGTTGACTACGCATTTTGAGACTATGAAAACCTCAAAACAGAACAAATTCATGTTCTCACATGATAAAAACATCATGCTCTTGCCTGATAACAAATTACACTTAAAAAAAGCTTCATTTTATAATTATTTTTATAAAATCGTTCGAGAAAATAGTTATATAATTTACAATAAAGCTTTAAGAAAAATAAACTTTTTTACAAAAAACCATAAATGATTTTTACCATTCAAATATCAAGCAAAATAAATCACTTTAATCTTTTTGTTTTTAATAAAATATGTTCTTTGTCAGATAAAGACTGATATTAAAAGCAAGCTGAATTTCTGATATTAAAAACAAGTAATAGCTTGAGTAAAAGATAATAGTTCATTATAAAAGTTTACTTCTGGAACTCAATTTTCAAAGTATTTTGAAAGGATTTTAAAATCCTGAATGAAAATTAGTTCCGCTATTTTGATGTAGCTTATTAATGAGTTCGTGTTTTCCTACTTTTTAATTGGTAATTTTCAAACAATTGGAACTTTTCGAAATATGGTGGATTTTATTAACCTTTGTTTTAAGTTATTAAACAAGATTTATGAAAGTTTAATGGCATATGCCAAGAAATATCATATTAAACTTTAAAGAAGTAATTTAAGTAAATATTTTATGTTAAAAATTTAAGAAACTGTTTTTTACTTATTAATATTTTTCATTTATTTTTAAGTTATTATAATTTTAAACAGGTTTTAATCTAATTGGTATATATTTCTTATTTCATTAAAGTTTTATACTTCGAAATAAACTGTTTTCTCATCCGTACAAACCTGTATATAATTTTTATTTTTAAAAAAATTATTACTTTCGCTTATTAGATTGTAGATTTTTTAAAATTTCAATACATATTACGTTACAACTAAATTCTTAAGGTAAAATGCTCGTTTCCATGAAAATTATCGAATTTTTTATTACATGCTCATTTTATTGCCCATACTTTTAAGATTCTATAACTGTTTCATTTTTGTTCTTACGTTAATTAGAAGCGAAGTTACCACCTGATTAATAAACAGGAAGTAGACTTTTTGAAACCGGAAGTGGGAATTTAAAAGGGTGCAAAAATGTAAACAACACATTTATGCGATAATTTTGTATTTTTTAAGCGGTAAAAATGCCAAGATATGTTTTTAAAATATAAACGTTTATTTTTTTTTTCATTTTTAATAATTTTTGTATTATCTCGCAACAGTTTTTTAATTGAAGTTTTAGTAGCTGAACGACAATACAATTATCTTTTGTAGCTAGTTTTTGTATATCCATAGATACTGGAAAAATATTGGATTTGGAAGTGATGGCGTAATACTATAGAATGTGTGAAAAGAAAATAACTAGTGGCAATGAAGGATCTAACTACAAGGGTCATCATTAAATATGGAAGTTGTTGGGGCATACAGAATTTTTGAACGTTCAAGATTGAAACGGGAATTGCAAAACAATGAATATTTTTTTGATGGTGACTCTAAGGCTTTTTTGAAAGTGAAAGATGCCTATGGAAAGGACGCTGTTACAAAACTTGAAAGTATAGGGAATGTTCAAAAAAGAGTAAGATCTAGACTGAGGAAACTAAAAAAGAAAATCAAAGGACGCGATGGAAAAGGAAAATTAACAGATAAATTCAACAATAAACTTTAAATTTACTGTAGAATTGTTATTCGTAGTAATGCTGAAGATATTGCAAAAATGCAATCTTCTGTTATAGCTGCTTTCTTTCACTGTTGTTCTAGCCGTAGAAATTTAATGCATGTGCAGTGTCCAGAAGGACGTGAAAGCTGGTGTCGATATCAGCAAGCTATGAGCAACGGAACAAAATATTCAGATAAATCGCCAGGTCTTCCTAGTTTTGTCATGAAAGCTGTGAAATCCACATATTGAGAGCTCTGTGACAGATAATTACTAAAAAAACTTATTGCATGGCATAACACAGAACAATAATGAGAGTTTCAACAACATCTTGTGATCAATTTTACCTAAAGAACATTTTGTGGAGAAGGAAACTTTGTTTTTAGGGGCTTATATGGCAGCAACATTGTTCAATTCTGAATATAGAGGACTATTGCCTACTTTTAAACATTTGAAAATTCCAATTAATCCCCTGAATTTAAAACTCTGTAAGGGAATTGATGATGAGCGCATTAAAAAATCAAAGCGTCAATCATTGCCCTCCACTAAACTGACTAGGAAAAATCTGAAAACTAAAAATAAATCAAAATTAGTTTAAAATGAAGTTAAAGAGGGCTTAATATATAAATATGGTGAATTTTAAGAATAATAAAGGAGTAAAAAAGTTTTTATGGTGCATTAAAATCTTTAAATGTGTTTTCTGGAAAATTGTGTTTTTCTATATTTTGTTTTACGCTAAACATCCCCCAAAAAATTCTTTTTCAGATTTTGAATTGAAATTTTGAGAAACTGTTTAAATATGGATGGAATTAAAAGTCAGTATTTTTTTTATATAATTCGCAAAAAAGAAATGTGCAAAAGTTATTTGACACGTTACACAATTATTTATGCGTATCTCACGTTACGCATTAATTATCTATGAGTTCAATGTGATTCATTTTTGCTCCGATAGCATCTCAGCTCATTTTTGTGACTTTTGTTATTAAAATTATGTGATAAAGGCAATCTCATCACGCACATTCTTATCTTTAAACCTGTGCAAGCGGTTCATGGTCGAGGAAAGTGAGAAAAAAAACCCCATTTCATTTTGATACAGGTGCAATTCAGATATGAAACTCATAAAATTCGCTCAAAAAATATTTTTTCCTTCATATCTACAGAAAATAATTTACAGCTACCTGAATGATAGTACAAATTGCACGTTGATAGACAGAATCTTATTCATTGATGAAATCCGAGCCACATCTCTCGATCAACATCCTTTTTCGGAAGATGTCAAAGATATTCAAAAAATCCTCTAGAACCTGAGTTTAGTGTCACCACATTTTTCCAACAATGTTGATTGAAAATATTGAAACCTAATCACTAGTACATTGCTAATGGGTATCTTCAATTAATATTTCTTTGATTTTAGTTAGCATAGAAGAAAAAGTTATGAAAATAGATAGATGGTTTTAATGCAGTATATATTATCTGAATTTAAATGTACTCAGTTGCGCATATTTATTTTTTAATGCTGTGTATATCTCCTAATCGAATTTGAATGAATTTAGGATGTGAATATGAATTGTTATTGAAATGATTATAAAGTATTTGGCCTTTGCTAAATTTAAGCAAAATTCAGAAAATTCATGAATAATATTTTAATGTAAATATTGAGGTTCTATTATCGATATATATCTAAATACTGTAGTTTTATACAAACATAAGATATAAAAGCATTTAATATTGTGATTGGACTAAGTATGAAACATTTCACGCTAATTTAATTCAGTCTCCAAACACTTAAAAGGACATCCTTCTTAAAAACAATTTTAGTACGCATCTAAAAATTATTATTATCCAAATTATGCATTTATTTCTACATTTATTTTGTTGTATTGACAAAACAAAGTTTACCCCAGATAAAATTAATGATTGAAAAAATGATGTAATTCAGATTGGGCTAATATAATGATTGTTGTAAAGTATACACATATTTTTTCATGCGAAATTTTACACATGCACATATTTTTACACATTCTTCAAAAACCAATTAATCAATCAAATGATTCCAGAGGAAATCTTCTTTGCAATCAGATATATGATTAGTTTTATGTTAACTGTATTCAGATGGTGCTGTTCAGTGCTTTGTTGCCAACGTGCCAAGTTGGTAGAAAAAGAAGCAACCCGTTCTAGTGTTGCTTCTTTTTTGTAACTGCGCGGGTCATGAGCTATCAGAACGGGATTTGAACCAGGACGGGATGCATACCGTTGGTAGTGGGTTGACTCCAGGCCCCTTCTCAAAGTAAAAGCACATGGAAACACTTATGGAATTCCTTAATTATGAAGTTTTAATGCACATTTAATGTTCAGCTTCAATTTCCGAAGAGTGTTTTCGCACCTAAGATAAAATTTTATATGTACTAGAATTTTGAATTAAGAAAGCGATTAAGCTATTTAGTAATAATTTTCTTTCGATACAAGAATTTGAAAAGCTGACACTTTATAAAAATACAAAATACATATATTTCAGAGAAAATTTCTGAAGCTGTACGTACGATACATAATACTATTCAATTCTTGAAACGATAATAGACAATAAGTTTGTATTTGGTCCATATTTTTAATATGTTTTTCTTATCTCACTAAATTAAACAACACTTAGATTTTCAAAAAAAAAAAAATCTCCATCACCACAATATCACAGTGGATATCATTATATTGCATTATAAATTTAGAAACTCTGGAAATCATTTAAATGATTAAGCACTGAAATATCAATGAAAAATGATAGTTTAAACTCCATTATTTTTATAAAACTTTGTTTTCAATTATGATAAATAAAAGGAAATCATCAATCAATTTATTTAAAATACAGTTCGATACACTTTTTAGATGGTCATTATATTGCATTATAAATTTAGAAACTCTGGAAATCATTTAAATGATTAAGCACTGAAATATCAATGAAAAATGATAGTTTAAACTCCATTATTTTTATAAAACTTTATTTTCAATTATGATAAATAAAAGGAAATCATCAATCAATTTATTTAAAATACAGTTCGATACACTTTTTAGATTGTTAGTTGATTGATTTATATTAGTTTTCTGGCAACAGGGAAATTCTTACTCTAGTAGCATATACATATTGTACAATACTGTATGACATTGATCAATATTCGCAATATTGTTTAATATTGTGGAATACTGTGTAATATTATGTAACATCACACAATATAGTGCAATACACTGCGCTATTGAGGTATGGTAAATGAAAAAACATTGTTAATGTTTGAAGTTTCGTATAAAATTATGTATTTTCGTGTAAAAAAAAACTTTAACAGACGAAGACAAGGAGACAAATTTGTTTATAAAAACAATTAAAAAAGGAAATTCTTTAAGTTAAATCATGGTAAAAGGTGTATAGCAATTAAAAATTTAAAGATGTTTGGATGATAATTCCTTCCCAACAATCCTGGGAAATTTACATTTGATGAGTAAATGAAATATTGGCGATAGGGGTAAAAATTTGGGCATTCAATCAAAATAAGACTAACTGTCGATTTGGTGTGGCATGAAGAACACATAGGTGTTCTTTCTCCGAAAAGTAGGTACTTGTGGGTAATCCGAGTATGTCCAATACGTAGGCGTGATAATTTTACAACAGCCCCAAACTGGCCATATGTTAATAACAGGATTAATATAATGCGGTTTATTCTGTATCTGCATATCCGATGTCCCTTGCCTCGGAGAAAAAATTTACATTTACAATATATTAGAACTTTTTGGAAAAATGACAACAATAGCACTGAATCTGTAAATCTTACAATGGATTAGTCTTGTTGTTGAATTATATATTTAAATTTATGAGGCATTTGCGTTTGTTTGTGGTAAAAAAGTAAATTTAAATTAAAAAATTAAATTTCTTTGATTTTATCAGTCTTTCGATTACATTTTCTTAAAACCATCTTTTGATTGTTTTCATTTTTTATACTAATTCCTATCCATATATATAAAAGGCTTAGCTGTTTGTTTCTTTCAACTTAATACAACATTCCATCCCTTGACTATAATTCTACGGGTAGGAAAAAAAAATGATTTTCTTTTTTTCATCATAACTTCTGAATATAATATTGCATTACAAAAAGGGTTTTTTTTAACATTATCCTTAAATTTTAATCATTTTTTTTTTCAAAATGTTTGTGAAATAATGTTATTTAACGTAGAGTATTAAAATATAAGAATAAATAGCTGATTATAACACAGAGAGAGAAAATAAAAGTTTTCATACATGCTGCGGTTATTGCTCGGTGGAAAAATGTTATGTGCTCTTAACCTCAGAAATTCAATAATGTCTCAACCAATATAAAGTTTAACAGTGAATTGCAATTTTGCTTTCGCGGCAACAAGTAAATTTTATTGGCTTCATTTCGAACGAAAAAATATATCGATTTCCCTCCGAAGTTTTTCAGGGCGTCGTAGTACCATGATGGAAGTAATATGTAACTTGGAGGCTATGAGAGGATTCTGACCAAAAATAATGTCCAATGTAGCTTCTGAAATGAATTCTTGACTCATAGGTTTGACTAGATATGATGCATAATAATAATACAATGCACCTATCATTAAATGGAGAATGAAATTTACAACAGAGAATACATTTACTACAGATTAATTTCCATCGAAAGCTTTTCAAAAGGTTAACTAACCATCAGATGTAGGAGTTCGATTGGTGTAATTACTTGATTTCTACCAATCAAATAAAAGAATGGAGTTTCAGACAAATATTTTATTTACATCCCTATATACATATACAGAAGAACAATTTGTTTTAATCTAGGTTAAATATTTGCTATTTACACCAGTTGAAAGATGATGGTTTATAGTGAAAAAAATTCATACAAAGAATTATCCATTAATTCGGAGGAAAATACCACAAGATGCTAACAGGGTGGTAATATTCAGTCTACTGCTACTGTCCGCAGTCCGCAAACCAAAGGTATATTTATTACTTCAAAGCAAGACCTGCTCTTGGTCCAAACTCCACCTCCTCAATTTTCATTCGTCCACGTAAGCTTTCAATCGGCCATTCACCCAGCCAAAATTGTACTCATTTGTATCGCCAGTTCTTCATAGCGTGGGAATGTCCATCGATGAAGCGTCATAGCAAATGACCGCTCTGGAACAAGTGTCAATGATATTCCTTCATTGACGATCCACCCGGCATCCAGATGTTGGACACTCCTTTCCTTTGAAGATGCATCATGCTTTTTCCCCACATTGAACTCCAGGTGTGGTCTAATGACCAGATACGAACCAGTTGGTCAGGAAATTCCACGTCTCAAAATCTGGCGCCTTTTAACAACGGGAGGACGTTAACAGATGATGGACAGCTGTCTGGAGATGCCGTTAATCGTGATTGTGACTTGAGAACGTTATACTGGAAATCAGTTTTTTTATGTAACATTACTGTTACAAGATTATGCTGACCAACTGACGGTGCTACGTGATGTTTTGGCGTACAGTTTTGTCTTGGTATACTGGGACATTTAAAACAATTCTTAGAAGTAAACGAAAGTAACTACATAACACCGACTATATAAAATTGAAGATATTGCCAACCTCTTAGAATAAATTCCTATTCGTAAAAATAATATGAAAATTAGATTGAGAGAGTAATTGAATTAAATTAGGAAATTAATCAAATCATGAGTACAATATACCAAAAAGTTTGATATTTTGAATGACGAGGTATATCATGAAAATATAACACTAATGTTAGGCCTTTTGAGGTAATAGAAACTATATTACAGTATTGCTATTCCACTGTGACATTCCGACAAAGGCATTCTACTTAGGAATAAAATGCCATTAATGTATCCGCTAATAATTATATATATATATATATATATATATATATATATATATATATATATATATTGAACTAATGGTGAAAAATATCTTTCGTTGTCTATTTCGAAATAATTTATGGCTTCAGAAAAATGAAAGGCTAATAAATTAAAATGAAACTAAAAAGTATATGGGAAATAATTTACAAATTCACAAACATATCATCAATTTTATTCATTCGGATTTCACAAAAATGATAATAGCATGAAACTCTCCAGACAAAAACATGCCGCATTCTTAAAAAGCGTTTTCTTAATTATTCATTAGAAATTTTTAGAAGAAAATGACAAATTAACATTTAAATTATATATTTTTTATTTACTTCGCAGCAATTTTATTGTCATTTGAAGGACATGAATAATTTCTTATTTTCTTTCATTTAATGAATAATAATTTAAACATCTTTCGACATTTTCATAATTATTTCGATTACTTCAATTAGCATTATAATTATTCATTTAGTGTCAGTATATAAAAATAGTTATTAAGATTGCTGTGTAAGTCTAAGATATAGCTATGATTTCTTAAAATTTTTTAAAAAACTTTATTCTAATTTGTGTTTCTTAATGAATACAATATTCTTTAAAACTTACATGCGTGTGTGTGTGTAATTAACAAACAACTTTTCAAATTGTTTGATCAAATATTTTCGCAATAAAATTTTCAAAAAATAATATATTATTTAATCTTATATTATTAAATAGTACAATTTGTATGGTCTCTATAATTGTTAATTTACTGTATAATTAGTTATGTAATTAAATTGTTTATAATTAGTTATAGAAATATTTATAGAGAAATTAAAAACTTCATGTAATTTAAAAACATATATATTGCAAACTAATTCTTATTTATTTATTTTTTTGGAATTTTTATTTCTCTTTTCCAATAACAATAAAGAAACTGGTGTCTTGATTTCAACCCTCCTAAATAAAATATGCTTACATTATCTTCATAATATATGTAAGCAATTTTTATGAATTAATGCTATTTTACTCACATTATAATTTTCTCCTGTAAACAATTATATCTTAATTCTATCTCAGAATCATTTTTTCTACGGTAACAAAGCTTTGTGGTTGAACTGGTAAGTTCTTTCACATCTTTAACGTTTACTGATAAGCACTGCAAAGCCATAATGATAATGCATTCTAGCAGCTGAGTTGTATGCCTTTACCATGCATGCTATCGTAAAGATGAGAGAGAAGGGGTAAAATACCGGGAAAGGCTAAGTATCCGAAATTGAGTACATTCGATTTATTTATTTAGAGAAGAAGAATGAAATGCTTTTTTGAAATTATGGGAAAATACTTTGTGTTTTTTTATATTTCAAATTACAGGAAATATCGTGACAAAATTCAGAAGAATTATAATATCATTTGATGAGGAAACCAATAATTGTTTACAAAATTTCACTCATTTCATTCAGCTATATAAACAGCGTAGTAGGGTTCTAGACTACGCAAGAACTGGCTGAAACTTGGGTACATTATTCCAAGGCACCCACTATCTTAAGGGAATCAACCAATTGTTTTTAAAACTAAGGTGTTGGTTGATTAACAGTTTTCACGGGGGTTATACAAATGTTTTAGAAGACGGAAGTTGCTCGAGGGTTGTACCATAACGCCGAAGTATGTCCAGGATAGAAAACTAGAAATATTTAAGATTTAGAAATGGTTTTTCAACAGATCTTTCATTCGTCGAAGATAAATAAAATCGCTTGGGAATGTAAGCAGATATTTTAAGATTAAGAGATGATTTTGTTTAAACTCTGTAATACAAATGGCATAGATACCAGGTAATAGTTTTCTATTTCATTTTGAGATTGTACCCTAATTTACACCATTTATGATTATCTGGCAAGATTTGAAGGAACAGAGAATAGGGAATTAATAAAAAAAAAATGAAGGAATGATTTTTTAGAGGTCCCATGGTGAATCGTCTCTTTGCTTTCATCTTTTCTTCTACAGCATGTATTAATTTAAACTTCGCAAAAAGCAAAATATTGACAAATTATTTAACACGAACATTGTCCTATCCTTCGCAGGACTTGTTGTAAATATCTCCTGAGCTATTAAAACACTAATGATATTTTAATTAGAAAGTTTATATTAAATGCACGTGGTAGACGCAATCTGTGCATTCAAAAATAATATAAATGAGGCTCTTCATATGACATCCATTATGGATTGCTATATCTCAACCCCTTTACGGAATAATTGCATTCTTCTTCTCTAATTCTGATATGACAAATGAACAAACAAATCATCGTACTCTTACGATTATAGATCAGATTCAGAGCAAATTTATCACTGGACAATTTTCTTTAGATAATTAAGGTATCGCATGATATTCCTTTAAATTGCATTAGCTTCAAATAATGATTTGAAAAATGATAATATGAGTTATGATTAAATTTGTAAAATTAACTGTTTTACAAAAAAATATAAATATTTAAAAGTAAAAATTCAAGAAAATCCTTAGTTGGATACTGAGTCCTTTCTTTATTATCTTTCCTAAAGGCGAATGAACTATTTTAATTATTAAGCACATCTAGTAGGAAAAAAAATCACATTTTATTTAATTTTGATTCGTCTCTTTTTAACTGAATCATAATAACCTATTTTTAACTATTCATTTGATACGCTGCGGGGTTTATTACATGTTTTGGAGTATTGGTTTTAGTATTAAATTTGAGATTCTTAATTGTTGAAAACTTTTGTTTCTCACTCTCCAGGTGACGAACTTTGCCGGAATTGTTCCCTTTTCATTATTTATCTCTTGTAAACATTGGTTTGGTTGTTGTTACATAAATTTACAAAAAATATTGTTGAATTAGGAATTTAGTTTAGAGGAGAGATTTAAATGATAGAATTTCAAATATATCTTACGACAATACAAACATCGACACACATTTTCACGATTTTGCCATTCCAAAAGTCTACTGATTTAAGCACTAAATTGAGCTCTTGATTCTTATCTGAAAACAAAAAAGGATTAATTGGATTATGATGTATCAATATTGTTGAATTTCTTAATCTTTTCCTACGTGTACGATAACAGCAAATGCGTGAAATCAATTATTTTTATCAACGAAGGAAACATCAAAGAGGAATCAAAATAAATAAGCTGTGCTTTCAAAGTGTTTATTAAAACATATCATAACACTTTTCCTGCAAAAGTAAACACAGTCTGTATGCATTTATTCTTAGAATGCTGTCACCATTCGTAAACATATACCACTAGCAGGGCTTAGTTTGACAAATATTGTCCAGAATAAAATGAAGAGGTATTATATGATTGAAATCTAAGTCAATCAGACGGATTAAACAGTAACAAAATGATTTCAAGCTGTTCAATGTTTCCTAAAAAGTATAGAGATATTAATGCCAGGGGTTTGTTTCTGCTCGTAAATATTTCACATAATTTTGATTTGTTGTAGTATAATCATATCAAACTAAATTCATCAATTTAGTGACGCCTGTACTATAAATTTGACATCATTCATGAATAAGTTTCTTTCTTTCCGAATTTTGTACGAACCAAAATGTTTGCTGTGCTAAACTTCTCAAGAAAATAATCTTGCTTCAGCGTGGTCGCACTTTTTTCTCTACAACTTGAACATAAAAGTACCAAAGACGTCCCAGTTTAATTATTATGCTTAACTAATAACTTCATGTTTTAACCTTCAAAACTTTTCTGCTAAACAATATAATGGTTCTCTTAAATCTTCTTTTTTCTCTTTTAACTCGGAAATTAAAAGGAGAAAGGTAGAAACAAAAGGTAAAAATTCCAGCGACCACATTGTGTCAAATACCCTACCTCCAGCCCCGCCTCCGTCCAAAAAGACGAATGAAGTGTCTCACTAAAGTGGCAAAAAGAAATCCTTTCGCTCCACTATTATGTATTCCTGATACCAGAAAATCCCTTTTCTTCGCTTCTTGCCTTGTTTTTCCCCATCTTAGGTACTCTATCCACTTTTTATATATCCACCTGAGTAGCTGTGGTGCTGATTTCTCTTTTTGTGGTAATGCCCTACGGACTTCTTCCAATGTCGCTAGTTTGATGGATTGTCGTTAACGACTGTCGAGTTCAAATCGTTAATCATTCCTCATGTATGGCCAATGAACGCTGGCGACATTAGAGACGTCAAAAAACCCATTTGAATGATTATATCGGAAGTTTACTCGAAGAAAAAAATAAGAGAGAATAAAGTTTTAAACACCTGCCTTTGTTCATTCGCTTTCATTATTTATTGCTAGCATTGAATTGTTTAGTTTATTTAACTGTGTTTGTGTTTCTTAAATAGTATAATTTATATATTTTTATGTGGTATTGTTTAGAAACATCATTAATACTGTTACGAAATTTATTTAACGCGTTTTTTGAATTTCTTTGTTTGTTCGCGTTTTTTGTTAAAATATGGTCTGCTAGTTTTATTTCTATCTGGAATTATAAAATTATTCAATATAAATAATCCTTATTTCATGTAATTTTCAGTATCTGTTTAACAATTACTGTGTGTTAATACTTGGATTACATTAAGAAAGGAAAATGTGTACAAATTTTGTGATTTCACCTAAATATAAAAATTAACGTTTTGTCTTAAATCGAAAACTTACATTCGTTCTATTAGTTAAATGTCTAAAGTACATTCAAAAATATATTTTGGAATTGAGAGCCTATATTACATAAATCATGCCTTCTAAAAATTTGGCAAAATGAAATGACTAAGCGAATGATATTTTTCAAATATTCACTTTGTATTCTTTTTCATCCACAAAATTCGTCAGCTTATTAATTTTTCAACTTATTTAAATGTATTTAAATAAACTAAAATACTTGATATATCAATTTATATTCCCAACTAATTTAACAAGAAAACGTTTTAAAACTTTTATTTACCCAACTCAATAACAAAATATTTATTTCTGTTTTAATTCATATGAGATCATAAAAGATATGAGATGTAGCTGAACTGGTAGTAGGGAATAATTTGAATCCAAATTTATAATTATATTTATATAATAATAGATGAAATCTTCACAAATTCTGAATTCAAGATATTATGTCAAATCATAGTACATAACATATTACAAGCCTACTTTAATTCAATCGATGACAAAAAACATCTGAACATTTGTAGAATTAAAGATCAGGATTAGATGGATTTTATATACGCCATGCATAAAAACAAAGAAAATTCTCTATCGTGCCTCGAATCTCTTCTTTCTAAAGAAAAGCTATTATCATTGTATATGATAACAACATGCAACGCTTGGTTCAGGTAAGTTTAATTAAATTTTGAAGTTCCATTACAAGTATTTGTGACAGACCTCATAATTTTGAACCGATGTGAAATGAAGGGTACAACAACAGAGGTGGGATTCTCCCACAAACACTTTCACATTAATGGAAAAATGTTAAACTCTTGACTGTAGGTTTAATATGTATCTAGCTTAGACATATCGAATATTTATTTATAGGTTTTTCTATTTGGATTCTCAGCTCATGTATATGCCTAATCAAATTTTGTTTCTGGCATGAATTCTCTTGCCCACATATATTGTTAAACTTTGAAAATGATATTTAGTATTTGGAACTAATGTTATGAGATTAACAATGATAGCTAATCAAGAATGTGTATTATAGTTGATGTTTTAATTAATAACACTTAGATATCTATCAAAACTATATATCACTATAAGTGGATGTTCTCGGAAACAATAACTTTCGTGCATAATAAATAATTTATCGTCTTAAAACATAATATTTTGAGTAATAAGAATAGACGTTTAGTTTTCGTTAGCTATTTCTTAATACTCAATAAGTCAATTCAGTCAATTGTCTGAATCATTGCTGAATTTGACCTCAGAAACTTAGTAAATTACCATTACACAGAAAAGATGAAATCTGATAAAGTGCAATTAACTGTTTGCAGATAGGACACTAAAAATGATTACTGTCAAATTATGAAATATTCGTTCGATTGTCATATAATGTCAGTGCATTTGGAATACTTATACTTGAAAAGATCTTTTGCTTGAAAAAAGTTTTTTCATGTTTTTTCATGTTTCAAGCTCAAAATCTCATATTTTTTCAGCAATCGCATTTGACTATTGAATTCTTCACCAGATAATGGCTATATTTAATTTCAATTCAATCATTTAGATATAGTATTATTTTTATGACGCCATTACATTGATACTTATTTATACTTTGCTACTTTAACTGTCTTGCATATCCTTTGCTCACGAACCTTTATAATGGAAATCAGCCTCCTGAAATTACATCACGATTAAAAATTTGATGCCCAATTCATCTGGCTTACGCGATACTCCAGATTTATTTTTTATTTGACCCATTAACTCTATAAATATTCAGCAAAAACACATTTTTAAATTTTTCTACAATGGAAGAAAATCACGTGATCAGATATTAGATGAAGTTATAAAACTTTTAAAACAACTCTGCAATCTAATCTTTGAAATCAAGAGAAATATATTACGAATAAATTGCCAATATTCAGAAAACTTTCGAAGAGTTTTGTGTTTCTATATTAAAAACATTTTTTTTTACCTAAGTTTTTAACTATACATTTTGACATGGTGTGAGATTCGTTTCAAGCAAAATTATTTTCTGAAATATCATGGATATATGCGAAAATTTAGCTTAATTTTTAATTATAATTCCAGTTAAATTTTAAAAAACTGTTTAAAAGACCATGATCTTATCACTTAAGGGGAAATTTACATGATATTAGCTGTAGATAAGATGACGCACATTCATTTTTTATTATAAGAAAGATTTTTAATTTATTATATTTTTCAAAGAATATTTATTTGCCCTTCCTCTGTAGTGAAACATTCGCCGAAAATTTTATTTCGAATAATTTCTTTTTCTTCTCAAAGCCATTTTCACATTTCTTAAATTCTAATTCAGGCCGATAATGTTCTACAAAGCAAGATGTTTAGCTTATTCATTTTTCACACATTCAAAAAATGTTTAACAGTATATGCTTACTGTAATAAATAGACTATTTTTTATGACACCAAAATGTGTAAATGCACATATTAACGAGCATCTTTCTATCATAGGTACTGTAATGAGCACTATTATCTAAATTTTAATGATGCTAATATACAAAAAATTAGTATGTCTTCTTAATAACAAACTGTCACAATCAAATACTAAAATATTGTGTACTTTTTTTTTTTACCATTGATAGACTTTTATATTAAAAGCGCCGTAAGCCTTTTTATTTATCTATAAATGTGCATTTGAATACCCTGTAAGTATTAACTTTATTTTTATATTGACGTAATAAATTTCATAATTTTACTCATAACTTTCTTT
Organism: Argiope trifasciata; assembly: GCA_026543055.1. Taxonomy (NCBI): domain Eukaryota; kingdom Metazoa; phylum Arthropoda; class Arachnida; order Araneae; family Araneidae; genus Argiope; species Argiope trifasciata. The sequence goes on along the minus strand of JAPMOQ010015878.1, from coordinate 426,306 downwards.
TACATTAAGGGTCTTTATTACAGCAAATTATGCCATGAAATAAATCAAAGAATAAGTTTATTAAAAGCAAAGATGTAAAGACATTTATTTTGGGCATTAATATCTTGTCATACAGGTTATCCGAAATAATGAACATACTGAACATATCTTTATTTTCAGGGACTATATATGAAAGTAAATGTGAGGTATATATTTTATTATGAAATAATTCATAACATAAGTTTACTGTGAGTAAATAACGTAACATAACGTAAGTATTTAAAGAAATAAATGTATCACATAAATATTCGAAGTTATGAGTTATCTGAACATATTTCCTTAAGTTAAATATGAAACAGAATGATTGTTTTTAACAAAAATTCCCCTCAATTTTTTTTTGAAAAACGTATCATTAAATTTCTGAACAATTCTGAATAATAGACTTTATTCTCATTCCTTTTTATATCAACTCGTATTGATTTTTATATTTATTACTCGTTTGTCTTTTTTGTCATCGATATACTAAGCCCATAGAAGCAATGACATATAATTTTAATTTTTATATAATGAATAACACTATGGATATTATTTTCGTTTTCAAGAGATTTATTTCGAAGAATGAAGAATTTGATTTTAAGGAAGATCAGATTGCAATCTTATATTGAAATTATAATATATTATTTTCCCCCGAAAGTTTTTTCTAAACTGTAACATTAGTAAAACTATCGTTTTAATTTCACGAATTATTAAGAAAAATATTTCCCTACTTATTAAAATTTCAATAAATAATTCATTCAATTCCTTCGAATAATTAATTACCCAAGTAAAAAAAAAGATTTTTGTTCATAATATCTAAGAAAAAAAAAGGCTATTCAAAGAACTTTATTTTGGGTAATATTTTTCCATAAATTTTCAATTTCCAAAATTATTTGAAATCAAAATAAATATTTTTAATACCTTTCAAATTACTCTTGATTTACTTAGGTAATTCATACCATCTTCGAATTTAATCTTCAAAAGTATGGAAGCTCATTTTATGCCATGAAAAATCAATTCAAAAGTATTCTTTCCTAGATTAATTTGAAATAAATTTTAACTGGGAGCAATTTTAAGTAACACTTTTGCTTTTTGCAGTTGACACAATTGTGTGCGTTTTGTTATTTTTGTGTTTCATATATTTTCTTAAAAGATAGAAGAAATGAGCTAACAACGAGGTTCAAAGTAATTTTATAGTACTTAAATTTGATTCATTTTTCAAAAACCGTTTTTCTAATTGAATTAAAAAAAGCATGAGGAATCTTCTAGGGGAAATTTATTTATTCGAACGGAAAAATTTAATAAAAATACATTTAAACCGTCTTAATCTAAAGCTTACTAAAAATCTGAGACGACATAAGAGTATTTTTCAAATAATTTCAATTTTCAAATAATTTTTCAATAATTTTCATTTTAAAACATTTCACGCATTTCACAGAAAAATTCTGTCAAATCAATAACAACAAATTCGATTTCTTCAAATAAACTTTTAAAAATTTCTAATGTAGGACAAAGAACAGAATATTATTCTAGATATATATTATTAGAAAAAGGATAAATTTTCCTTATAATGACAGAAACGTAAAGCTGGTATCTTTTTAAATTAGTATGAATTTACTTAAAATGAGTTTCGATTGTATGCTATACTTTTTGTTTTGTCAAAAGTAATAATAGAATTAGGCTATGTACATTTTTTCCTGTAATGAAAATGAAATAGATGCATTGGTAAAAGAGATTCAATTTCTTGCAATACAATTAAAAATACAATTTTTTTTTAAAATAATGAATGTCTGAAAGTTGTTTATTATGAAATGAAAATAGAATATCGTTTATTTATATAAAGGAAATGATAAATGAATGGACATGCCTTTATCAAAAGACTTGAAAACAGTTGATTCGCTGTACAAATTTATCCAGCAGAAATATTTTTTGTGAAATTTAAATATTGCAATAGTTAGTAAGATTAGATTTAATTATATTTTTCATTTCAACGCAATAAAACATTCCTTATTGATATCATCGGGGTCCTAATAGCACACATTTATTGCACAAAATTGTATCTTCTGTGCAATTATACTCATCACTCAAATCCCTTTCTGCTTTATTTGAAAGTCTCTGGAACTCTGCCTCATAATTAGGATCAATTGGTTGGACGACATTTCGAGAACCAAATTTTAGAACCATCTACTAAGCTTTATTTAATACTGAGACACTAAAAAGGAGATGCGGTCTTACAGATTTCACGTAAAGAAATATCTGAAATTTTTTAAAAAGCATTATCTAAAACCAGTTGATAAATTGCACTTGTATTGAATGTCACGAAACAGAAAGCTTCAAAGCAAAACCATTCGACAGAGTTAAAAGTAGAACAGGGATCAATCGCACATTTTTTAAATCGCACATTTCCGGTACAAATTACTTATAGAGAAAAGAATCTACTAGTATAATATATGAACTCGAATAAAAAATGTTAAATCTTAGCCTACAAATGTTTATGACTTCGGTTATAAATATTGCTATTTCCAATAAGAAAAAAATTCAACTAATGAAATGGGAAAAAATGTTCACAGATTCACAATGAATGGATCCACTTTGTCCCATCTTAACCAAGAAGATCAAAAGTATATACTGCTATTCACACTCTTTCTATTATATTGATTCTGTGTAAATTTCCATTTAACATTTAAACAGAAGAATAAAATAAACCATTGGAATATAGTATACGCGACTTAGGGTAGTGGAATACCAAATATATGTCACTCATTTACTTTTAGCAAGTTCTTTGAATCAAGTAAATATGCAAGCATTTCGTAGAATTGTATTGTATAATTACATGTTATACATTGGTAGTTGTTCCCAACACATCATCAGGGAGAAAATTATTAACATCTCGTCAATCCTGTCAGTATAGGAAGTTATTTAGAAATAATCGTCGCATAAATAAATAACCCAGCCTTCAGAAAAGAACCGCAAATTGCTTAATATGTTGGTATAAACAGTTCAAAATCAATCATTTCAATACATATCATTCAACATAATATGTACGCAATAATTCATGTTGTATATAATCGTTTAACCGTCGGCTATAATGATGGTCAAAATTGAAAAATATCTATGCTGTTTTATCTGCTTCCTAATCGGAGCACAAATTCTAAGTTCCACTTACGTTTGAAGGGTTGTTATTAATGGGATAATAAACACACGGTATATACACACGGTTATACTGTTTCATTGTTAATTTCCCTGTATGGATCGAATTCAAATTTCTGCTCAGATCTTTTAAAAACTAATTTTTGTATTCGGTATCGTATTTTTTGTTAATGGATTTTAATTTACTGATCAGATGTGGTTTGAAATATTGTGAATATTATTGGTAAAGACGATCCTATTAAAATCAAAGAAAACTTCTAACGTTATAATATTTTTGTTTGCACTTAAAGTGGATTACGAATAATATAAAACTCTGAAACGCTTTGACACGTGCTTGATATTTTCTACTTTACATTTTATTAGGAGATTCGTGACATTCAGATCCGAGATGTTATCAATATGATAACAGTCTATCTAGAAGGGTACATCTACCAGCCAATTAAAAGAAAATACTGAAGGGAAGACATTTGAGAGGAATAACAAATTTATATAACAACAGTTCATTCATGGCAAAATACTGAAAATATAACATACAAGTAAAGATAAGATACAGTTTCATGCAATAAAAATTTAGATTAAATAGATGCACATCAAAAAAACGGATGGCTGACGAAACAAGCTAAACGAAATGGATGAAATGCCATCATAAAGAGATTGTTTTGACTTGCACGAAATTCCGCTCAAAAGTGAATGAAAATATAAACACTTTTTACTTTATTCTAAGCATTAAAAATAACTACAATCTGTTTTCCAGTTTTAGGATCTTAAAATCTTCCTTTCAATCGATAACAATTTAATTATTTTAAAGATAATTTTATTAATAATCAATATTAAAGTACTGGAACTCTACTCATAAGAAATTAGACGTTAGAGCAGCAGTATCACAAATTTGACCCTTTCTTAATGAGCCTTAAGCACTATTTTCTGGACTGTATTATATTGTATTGAATGTACACAAAGAAACTGAACAATAATATACTTTAAAAATTATATATGTTTGGAGTACAAGAAGGCAGTGAAAATTGAATATGAGATACATAAATTATTCAAGTATTGTTGCTCAATATGTGAACAGCAAAAATGAAGGCATATGGAATCTTAGACAATAATAAAGTTTTAAAATATACATCATAAAAGGAAGTCGAGATTAATTATAAGTATTTTGGTAAAAGGATCAACAATAAGAAAATACTTCATCGATGGATGAAGCAAAAATATAAAAATACGTTATACCATTGGTAAATACATTGCATGGAGTATAAAAACTATCAAGAGTAATCATCGAAATATCAGAAGAAAAATAACCATAGAAATAAAAACAATTTGTTAAGTTCAAGTTTTAAACTAGTGGAATGTAAAATAAGTGAAAAAAAAGTCAATGTAATGGTTAAATAATGCTGACTTCGATTAAGTTAAACGCTCCAGGGATAAAGTAAAAAGATTATCAGAAGAGGATTGCATTAAATATTAGAATAAACATGAATTAAAATATGGATCAAAATTCTCTTATCATGTAATTTGGAAGTATTGCTTAAGAATATAATTCGCCATTTGATTTTGTGATTGAAAATTCAATGTGATAAAGTATTTTTTTTCTAATTATCTTTTTAAAATTTCACCCCAAGTTAAAATTTTAATCCATCTAATGAAGAGTGTTAATATTAATTCGATTTCTTGAAAGTAATTACACTAAAAATTTCAAAGACTAAAAATCGAAAATATTATAGTTAATTATTAAAATTTAACTATAATCAGAATAAATTATTATCGATAAAATAACTTTCAAGAAAGAAAGATAAATCAATAATGATTACAATAGTTGTTTTATTCTGAAAAATTCCTTAATACACATTATTTTCTATGAAACAAAGAGTCAATCTTCATTAGATAAGGCACAACATTTTATGTCATGCATCTTAAAAAGCTTATAGTATAGATCTTCAATTCATATTTTCATTTAATTTCTAAATTACCTAAGAAAAGTACAAACGCTGATTGCATTTTGAGTTGTTTTTCTATTATAAAAAGGATTTCCCTATACGTTTAAAAATTTTCATTGAAATCGTGTACTAAATTTAATATAGATCTAAAATTTGTATGAAATCATACACAGCTTTACTGGACCAATTCTTTACTGTTTTAAATAGAGCATGTCTGGAGAAAGAAACTGAAATATTCATCCAAAATTTGAAACTGATTATTTTTGGAAATATGACTTTTCGAGTTTTATTTGGTGCATTATTTCATCTATATGTTTTAGAACGCACGGACAAACTGAAAGACAGAGCGATAAACGCAATGTCAAAAATAGTTACCAACAGAAATAAAAAAGCGTAAGAAGTATGAATATGCATCAAAATATTCAATTGAATTTTTCACTTTCAAAAAGTATTTTACTTCGTCTAAGAGGAAATGAAAAAATATGCAATTTCATATCGTAACACATATGAAAATTATTAAACATAAACAAGGTATATAGTCACAAGATGGAATTTCAAAAATAATTTACATAAATTTGGAATTCACTGAGAAAATTAAATAACAAATTTGTCTTCTATAAGTAATCTTAACTTATCAGCAGTCTCATTCTAAATATAAAATTTAAACACATTCCCAGACAAAAATATTTTGAATCATACATTTTAAATATAGGATAATATTTCAGCAATAAATATTGAATATTCTATAACTCATTAACAAAATTGACTAAAAGTAAAATTAATAATAATAATAATAAATAAATACGAATCAACTTTTTTATTGTGTGATCATAGATGAATGTTCAAGTATTGGAGTTTTCCGAATTAAAAATAATAAAGAGAATTATACAGAACAGCTGTAAAAATAAGTAGTTTCAAATAAATTGTTATGTTTTATTTTCAATTCTAAAAGACTAAACAAACGGCGAGTTTTTCTTTTATTTCACAATTCAATGGAAACTCGTAAAAGTGAATTATATTTTAGCTTTTAAATGAAAACAAGTTTAATTTGATAGATAACAGTTAATCATACTTTTTTCCAACAAATGTGTGAATTGATTTTTAATCCTAAACATTACAGAAAACTTCAATTCTGATGTAGTGGCGCTACATTCAATTAAAATGATTACATTTCTTTAATTCAGAAAATATGTAGCAATTCATTAAAGGATTAAAAAGAGAATACGCCCAACATTAAAGCTCAAACTTCTGAATGGTTAAATGGCAAAAATTCTTCTAGATCTGTATTCATCAACAAAATCTTTTCCAGAATTATTTTTATTTTAGATATAATGAGGACTTTCCGACTTTTCTATGTGTTACTTTTCAGTTAACCGGAATTTCCTTTTAAATCTTTTCTTGAATAAGTTAAAATAAAGCAAACGATAAAGTGGTCTTCCAGACAGATTCTTTTACAGATTGAACGTGAAACATCCAATCAAAAACATTTAAAACAGCACGAATGTTAAAAAAAAATAGAATAAAATAAAATCTTAATAGCACAAATGGCGCTTTATTTCTTTTTACCAAAGTGAATTTTCTGATAGTGAGCTGCAATTAAGCCTTGATTTATGCAAATCGCGTTTCCTTAGTTTGAGATAAGTTCTTCGTTAAATAAATATGGAGTCCGGAAAAAGATTTTTTTTATATGAAACTGGGGAAAAAAGGCATAAAACCAGCTAGCACGAAGCGTTTGAATAACGTGTTTTTTCGCAATTAATGGTGATTATAAAACTTTTCTGAACTCATTTAGAAATAAACGTATAATCAAGAACAATAAATATGGAAAAGCTAAGTGTTTCTTATTTCACAACATAGATCATTCGGCATATGGTTTCTAACTTGGAGCAGCTTTTTAAATTTTTTTTTCTGAAATGAAAAAGGTGAATTATTTTTAGGAAACTGAAATAAAATAAAAATCGCAGTTTTAACAGCGCAATTACGTTGAAATCAAATAAAATCTATGACAGTCTCGTTATCAAGATTCATCAAATATTTCGCTAGCAAAAAGTTTTTCCCTTAATATACAAGAATTTTAATTTTCTCTTGAGGGGGAAAAAACTGTTTTTTGACTAAAAATGAACTGAAATATAAAATATTAAATAGAGTTTTGCAATGTTGTACTTTAAGTATTGTTTTTAAAAAGTTATTTTATAATTAATGTGATCAATATATTTTTATTTTCGATCATTTTAAAATTAATGTGATTAATATATATTTTATTTGTGATCATTTTGTAATTAATGTGGGGCCACGATGGCCTGGTAGTAAGGTCTTGGCTTCGGAACCTTAGGGCTGCAGGTTCGAGGTCCAATTCTTCCGAAGAACCGCCGTATAAACGGGTCTGTTGCACGTTAAATCTGTCGGAATCAAATACCCTCTCTCTGGTGTGGTGTGGAAATTTGGAGAGGGGGTGTTAGCAGGTGTAGTCATCGTCATCTGACCACGATTAAAAATTACGAGGTCCATCCCAAAATATCCCTAGTGTTGCTTCAAAAATTGGACGTTAATGTAACTAAACTAAACTTTATAATTAATCAGATAAATATATTTTTAATTTATTGATTATTTTATGAATGTGTTTACATTATTTTTAATTGTGATTACTTCATAACTAATGTAATTAAAAACATTTAATTATGATTATTTTAAAATTAATATAATTACAAATTTTATCGGATATATTTGAGATGAAATAAATCATATTAATTAGTAGTTTATATTTTATATTTGGAATCTTCTTTCAACTAATTAAATTATCAATTTAATTTTAATAATTTAATTTTTATAAAGTCTAATGACACTTAATTAAATCTAAATAAATGTTAATGCCATTACCTAAAAATAGTAGAAAACTCTGCAGAGACAACATTTAAGTAATTGATTTATTTCATTTTTATACTCGCTTCCTTTTTTTTTTTTCTTTATGAATTATGTTTCTCAAACGTGATAAAATAAATGAATTAAAACACCCGTTGCTCTTCCTGATTACGATTGTAGCTTTTAAAATTTTATTTTCTTTGATTAAATCGAATGGGCTCATGTTAATAATAAATTATTTTCGAGATATTAATTATTGTTTTCTATTTTCCATCCATTCAATAATTTCATCAAAATTTCCCTAAAATTTATAATCAATAGAAAAGAGGACAATATAACTATAATGAGTGATCACAAATTGTGTAAGTGTTTCTTATTGATCATCAAGATTTAATTTACTAGCTGCTTTCTATGATAATTAAAACGGATTTCGGAGTGATAGAAAATGCACGCTTTAAAATTACGATTTCACTGAGAATTGCTGAAATTTCCTTTCACATATATCATAGAATTTCATGGCTACAATACAAGTAGTGACAGACAAACAAGTATGTCATTAAAGAAGAAGACATAACTTCAATGTTTTAGCTACTTCAAAAAAATTCTTATTTTTAAGGCATCCATTTTGAGATATTTATACTTTGGACAGATAATTTAATCTTTCAATGAATTTTTTAGAGAAAAAAATATTTTAATTTTAAAAGCATCAGAATACAGCTAGATACCTTTTTTTCCGTCTTTTGAAACAAATTTTTTCTCCATATTAATTAGGTTTCACTGAAAATATTAATTGATTTTTACTATAAAGCTATGAAAAGCTATGATTTAAGCTATAAAATTATAAAGCAACTTCAGAGTTATAAAATATTAGTTTAAACCAGCTATTTATGTAATTTGATTAAAAATTCGTTTATGATTGAAAAAGATAAAGACAGATTTAATATTCTAATTTTGGCCAGTAATTTTTCCAAATCAAACAAATGAATAAAATGCTCTTATTTTTAAATAAAAAAATGGAAAAGAGATATTTTGCTTTAATTTTTGCTCTTTGTAAACATTTACTAATATTTTACACTGTAATTATATTATAAATGTTTAATTTTAATAGAAATAATAGAAGAATTTAAAAAAAACATAAACATGTAAAATTCTTAATTCTTGGCTTAAAAGCTGCTTTGGTCAACACTAAAGTGATCTAACTGATTAGAAGTTTGAAGGTTTTATGGTTATTTTTAAGGATATAAATTTTTAATCTAAATAAAGATTATAATGATTTATAGAAATAAAAAACATTTGATACTGAAATAATCTGGGTAGCTTTATCTGCGGCATAATGAGTATAGTCGAAATCAAAACTACTATAATCTGAAATGAAGCAATATGAGCAAAGAAAAAATAAATTTTTCACCATTATTTTTTTTCACTCGTGGTTTCAAGTTTTCTTATTAAATATAAAAATAGGAATTTAAATAAATATCTTAAAAAAATCAGGAAAATTAATTTTATAGTGATCTTTCTATTTTTAGCATTTTTCCATCCCTACTACCTGCATTCCATAAGTAAACACAATTACTGGATTCATTAACTAGGCACTTTGCCAAATCAGGGAAAATGAATTTATACCTATAAATTGGCCATGGATTGACAATACAGAAGGTTTTAACTCATCAGGTTAATAACTGATTAAAACTTTTTAATTTGATTGTTCTTGCTAAACATTAGGAAAAAGTTTCAAATAACCAGCCAAACATTTTAAAAGAAAATGTATTAAAAAGTCGGATGGAAACTTTATATATTTTAAGTTTTTTGGTAAAAATTAAATATACATATTTTTTCAAATTAAAATTTCTGAAAGTATTACGTAATTTCAAATCAAATTTTTAAACGATCATTTTTAGTTTTCTTTGACAACATTATAATATTATGTTCAAGCAATCGAGTCATTTTCTAAATCAGCCTATTTAGATACATTAAAACGATATTTAAATAGATATTTTTATATCAAATGAAAGCGAAAAATCCTTCTTCTAAAATCCACCTCCAATCACCCCAAAAAAATAGTTGATTAAAAAATTCTGGTATTTAGGTGCCTTGAAATAACATTACGCCTCCTGCGTATCAAAATTCATAATTGTAAAGTCTACAAATCTTTCAGGAAATTTTAGATAGACTTTTACACATACTCACAAGCTCTTCCTTTTATACTCCAGTGGCACATCCTTTTTCACAATATCGTATAATATTGCCATATATTTTACTGTTTAATATTCAAGAATGTTATACAACACTGCAAATATTGCTTGATTTCATAATATTGTATAGCTTATGTGTGCTACTAAAATAATTATAGAATATTAACGGCATTTTAAATTATTTTTCATTCAATAAAATTGAACTACTAATTTCTTTATGAAATATCATCAAAAAATAGTTGAAATAGTCCAAATGCCAAAATTTATGCCAACACTTAATAAAAATTAATTTTAATTTCGATATTTTTTCAGATATCAATTTTTTTTACAGCGATCAATTTCTATTTGTAATGAAAAGTCACTTGCAAAATGAAAGACTTTAAATCTCTCTAAGATTTTAACTCGACTTGAAACAAATTCAAATAATCATACCCTAAAAAATAGAGAAATCACTCAAAAATAATTGTCTTCTACGGAAACAAAAGACAAATCGTCTATTATTCACATTTTCTTAAAATAACCATTTCCTCTTCCAGGAGCCGTTTCGTCAAACACTAATCCATCTCTGTCTTGAGCAAAAGAATCTGCTTCGATTGCAGAATGTTATTGGTAACGGATTGAAATCGTTTTTATGGAATCTATTTAGCTTCTAATAAATTGAATCCCACTAAATGTGCCACCCCACCCTAATATTGAAAAAAATAGATTAAAATGTGAAATAAGAAACGTCGCTTGCAGAAAACTTTTAGGCAGACGATAAATTTGCGGGGGCTTTAAGAAAGGGTCAAATTTTATTCCAAGGGCAATTTCGAAAGGCGGAATTCAGAAGGTATTCGTATGTCAGAAGCCGTTAGAAAAAACTGTCTGCCACTCAGTTTCATTTTAAAATTCCCCTCAGATTTTTCCGGAGAGAATGTTTTAGATCTCGAATGTCAATATTTTCTTTTAGACAATTTTTTTAAGAATCTTGAATAATCAATCATTATTCAGATATAATTTTAAGTTTCACAGATAATTTTTAGATCACAAATGTCAATAATTTATTTTCTACTTTTGAACAAAATGTATTTTGAATCTTGAATAATCAATGGATAATCAAAAAATGGGATAAAAAATAAAAGTAGGGAATGATGAATTTTGAATATTAACATTATAACTTGATTATAATTTCGTGTACAATAATTTTATATATGCTTACCATATTCAAGTGTTTGACAAATGCTTGAATCTTTCGTGAAATATAATGTAATCATAGCACAATTATTTTTCTTAATATAGTCGTCTAAATCTAAAATTAAAGAATAAAATAAAATGAAATTAATACGCTTATTATCTAAAACATAAGAATACAAAAATAGCAATACGAATAAAGTGAAAATATTACCCTGAAAAAATAATTGGGATTATTTATAAGACTTTTTTGCTATCATTTTGATATATTCATATTTAGATTTACGAATGATCAAATTTATTGTAATTTTAATTAAAAATTCCATGAGCGGGCGCTTACCTGTATACAAATATATTTTTTTTCTATTTTTTCCTCGTGGCGGAATCGCAAACAGGTGCTTATGCATTTGAATAACAAATGCTACAGCAATAAATTAGATGGCGCAATTAAAAATGCTTTCATATTCATTATCTGCGTGTTCATTGTGACTTTGCAGATATGGAATATTTAAATTCTTATCAAGTCATAAAAAAGACATATAGAAAAGATTGAGAGAATTTGATACTTAGTTTATTTATTACTTAAGAAGCTTTTCGTTGTTTGACAAGCATCACTTTCAATGGGTAGACCTTAACAAAGTACTCGAAGTTCTACAAGTTTCTGGTACTTTTTATCTAACACGTGTCTCTATGTATTCACAGTTTGCAAATGAATTGATATCATTATAAGTATTTACTTAAGATTTATATGCTCATAAGAATTTACCAATTCTTTTAATATTCTATCTAGTCTAAATATCAAAATTGTTGAAGTTTCATTCTAATCATGTCTGTGGTAACCATCCTGTACTGTAGAGCTTACTACCGTGATGGGATAATAATACCGTTACTTTCTCGAGAGATTTCGAATTTATTTAAATCCAAAAACATTTAAAGTGCATTTTCCTATAACGCATAAGGTATTTTCTATATATGGGAATAATTTTGATTAGCACATTAACAGACACATATTTAGAGTAATTAACATTTTTAAATCACTAAAAACAGTTTTTTTCAAGTTTTCTGACGGATTATCCTTTTTCGATACTTTTAAATTCTTTGATATATTTATTACATGTGTTAAAATAATAAAATTATCTCATCTTCTTGTATGATCAAACTTTTTAGCTAAAATATGAATTTTCTCAATAAGAATGTAATTGCATGATATTGAGAAATTTAAATTCTATTACAAATTCAACTTCTATTGTCCTTTGGAATACAATTGTCTTACGATATTAAGAGCATAGGATAGAAATATTTGCGGAAAGTTTCCTAGAAAAGAAAAATTCCTTGAAACAATATCTCATTAAAATTTAAAAGCAGCAAGAACTGTGTCCTAAGAGTTTTCTCGCATATTCTCTAATAAATTTGCATTGAAAGATAAGGTCTTGCATGGTTTTGGCGTACAGTAGTTACAAAATATTTTTGGCATTTTGTAGAAATATATCATGTAATCCTTGGCAAGTTAATTAGCGATTAATCCCTGGCATGCATTAAAAACATACAAAAATCCAATTTGTGTTTTAGATACAATTTTCTCAAGCAAATGAAAAAAAAATTGCCCAAACCTGCATTTATAGTCACCCAAATGTAAACCAAATTTGATATATTTAAGGTATTCGTTTTTGAGTTATCGAGTTCATGTGTTTCTGAAGCCCGACATACAGTCAACCCGTACTTGCATTGAGCTCAAAATTTGACAGATGTCTATACTATAGATAAAAACCCGTGTAGCTAACTTTACCAATCCAGCTCTCTTTCTTTAGTAATTGTGTAACTTATATTAGAACAGTCGGATAAACAGACTTTCTCCGAACAGATTTTACTCACAATTGAATAGAAAATTAAATTTTTTATTGTTAAAGTCGTATACTAAATTTCAACAGTGTCACTCAAAGCACTTTCAAGCCAGGTTTTTCACAGACAGATATTTTTTAATGTGTTTTTTTTAAATTTAAGGCGTAGAGATGCATCCAAATTTCGAGTTTCTATCTTTTGACGATTAATATGCTTCTTACTGCGTATGCGAAAAAATTTAAAGGGCTGTAAATTATTTGATATTATATTCATGTTATCAAAAAAAAACTATTTATTTCATTGCTTAATATCGCAGCAATTTGTCTGGGGAATTCAAAGAATTTTTCATATATTTCCTATTTATTTATGAAGCTTTGATATTACAAATCCTTATAGAGAACTAAAATACTTACATCGAGTTTCGTAATAAATTTCAAATAACAGCAATGGTAATAAAATTTAACATCGCTTATTATTAAATTTCAAATTTATTAATTAAACATTTTTACCTTGTGAAACAAATAACAAGGCTAAATAATAATAAATGCCAAATGTAAGCATAAAATAGGGTGACTATCGAGTTTTACATGGTACTAAAATTTACTATTTTACAACCAAAAAGAATTTTTCTTGCTCGAAGTTGTCTTTTAATTAAATATTTGATAAATATTCTGAAAAGTAATTCACAAAAATAGTTTTCAAACTTGTTTAATGCGAAAACAAAATAAAACCCTACATTAATTAACTGGTTTGGTAATATTACATTGAACATTTTAAAATCAGGATGTCATTAAAACATTCTCGATTATTTTATTTAAAACTGCAAAGATCACATTAATAAAATATAATTGTAATAAAAACAAAATAAACTCCCTTTGTTCTATAAAACATACAGCTTCGATGCGAATCACTAAATGTTAAGGTGTTTGTATTTTATTCATCCTCTGAGCCCTTCAATAATTTTGTTTGATGATTGATTTTGTCA
>JAPMOQ010015878.1:364456-412146 GCA_026543055.1 Argiope trifasciata | reverse complement strand
CATCCTCTGAGCCCTTCAATAATTTTGTTTGATGATTGATTTTGTCATAAAAGTTGGCTGCCTGCTGGTAATATTGCCATAAAGCAGCTCAATAGCATTACTGAATGTAGCTTTACCACCAGAATTGCTATCTATATCGAATACTCAGACAACAAATCTGCAGTTAACGAAGGTGATATCGCTGTTTCGATATAGTATAATCTATAAAAATATGTTAAGCTATTAATATTATGGGTCTTATCATTTAGGATTTTTAAAATAAGAATTTTTGTAATGCAATATTATATTTCTTCCAGACACAAAGATAGAAATTAATACCGATACATATTTCAGAGCATAATAATTTAATGTATAACGAAACCAAATTTTAAGAATAAAGTATCATCAATTAAGATTTTTTTAAAATCTGAGAAATGATATTTTTTTTACCAAAACTATTGCTGAAGAATCAAACACAAAAAGCGAAAATGTAAATAGGTGTGTATACGTAGATATTACTCCAGATAAGCAGTTACATAAAAAGTTAATTTCAAACAATAAAATGTAGGAAAATGAAAGTAATAATTTTCAGAAATTCTCACTTAGACTTAATCAAGTTTTAAATTCCGATGTATGCTATTTCTACATCATTATTCAAAATTTGAATTATGTCTGGAGTCAATGATTGAAAACTGGTATTGTATTTCCTTTACACTCAGTGCTTATCACTTCATCTTTTGAAACAATTTACAAAATAAATAAATAAAGCAAATAAACGCGAAATTTAGTTTGGTGCAGTTTCTTTTTCCCCATATTCAATTGCAACTTCAGCATGCTTTAGGAATGAGTAAATTGTATACAGAGAAGAAAAAATGAATTATTCAACATATCTACAGGTTGGTAATAATTAAACTTCCCCTATAAACAGCATTCTGCAATACAAAAGGATGAACAGATTGTAGCAAAATTTGGTATATAGGCTAAACATGAAATGCCCTCATGGAATTTTGAAAAACAAGTGTCCAAAATGTCCTCCAGAGGGCCCTTATTCCAGAAAAACACTAAATTTAACATAGTAAGCGACTGAAATTTGATTCAGAAACAACATTAACGATCCAGAAAAATAGTTATGAACATTCAAATGCCATACCGAAAAACTTTGTTAATTCTAAGGAACAAATGTCGAGATTTGCATGCTTGCGAAATAGAGGAGTCGTTATGCAAAATGGATTAGTATAAGAAATGTTTGCAGTTGTTGTCCTACTTTATGTCGATGTTTACGATTATAATGATTACGGTATCTTATTGCGATATTGAATGACTTAGACACCTCCATAACGCTTCATGTGCGAATCATCACAACTGATCACTTACGACCTGTTGTTCAACGCACTGTCCATCGATTTGAAATTATGGGGATGGATGACGGTGGTCATATGGAGCACCTGTCCCTATGTCGTCCTGGAGACGATTAACAACTACTCCTCTTATGAAATTTCATCCAAAACTATTTATGTTTCTGTAAACTGAGCTGTTTTTCTCAAAAGGCGTACTGTTATTTTTTCTCTATATTTATTTAATGTGGTTCGATGACACGGTTATCAGAAATCAGACAATAAATGTTAATATCGTTTCTGTGTTCCATTTTGGTCGTTTATTGCTTTAAAATTAATGTGCATGTTTTTTTTCTAGAAAAAAAAGCCGCCTGGGGGATATTTTTGAATCATTTTTTTAAATATTCGATAAGTGCATTTCATGTATAGTATGTACATCACATTTTGTTGCCATCTATTCGTCAATTTGCTTTGTATGATGCTGTTTGTAGGCGAAGTTTAACTATAACCACCTTGTAGTTTAAAATACTTTTCCCAAAAAATAAATTCCTAATATTTCTTAAAATCAGAAAAAGATTTAAAAAAAAATTCTAATTTATTTAATAAAGCGTTCTAAACAATTTTTATAATTGAAAAGGTCTAAGATTTAAAAATTCGATTTTTTTGACATAAGGTTTTATTGTTCAAACTTATTATTCAATTCTCACTTAAGTTGTATAATATTGATATAGTTTGAAGTTGAACGTTTAATATAATTATCTATTACATGGATTTTCCATGCACATTTAGTCTAGTTGGAAAATGATTCTATTTCTAGTTAGTTTTTTTTCTTTGCACTACTAATGTCAAGTCCCATTCAATATTTTCCCCATTCTCATATAAAAAGATACCAGAACTGCAGCTAAAAGATCAGAGCTTGTAGCAATCTTTATTTTTTATGGGATCTTTCCGTTTGAGTCTAAATCCGTTAGTGATTGTTCCTTGCCATTTTGTACTATAGAAAGATACCACTTAACGAGATAAATGGAAAAATTTAATGTCGTTCGCCTTCCTCCATGCATATTTCATTAAAACACGCCCACGTAACCAGTTGTGAACAAAAGAAGGATGTATGCTTCCTCGTTTCGGTGCTTGTTCTAAATGCATTGCAGGAAAAACCAAAGATCATTCATTTTGACAAGATAATAAGCAAAGAAGTGAAACGTTTCAGCGTTTTCTGTAATGCTTTAATTAACGTCGTAATCAGATGCAACGGCCATTTACCAAATGTACCAAACATTTTATGTCATTGCTCGTTTCTTTTATTCAAGACCTTTTCTTTTAATGTTTCTTTAATGAAACAGAATTCTTTTATTAACAAAACAGACATTAATTTATCGATATATTTTTTTTTATATTTAATTATTGCCAATATGATCATATTGAGAAATTAATGATATTTTTCTCCATTTATATGAAAATGATATTTTACATTTTTGCGGTTTTGAATGAGAATCTAAAGTCAATTTATATATTATTACCAAAATTTACCATGGAATTAATTTTGTTTGATTAACCATTTATATACCAGTAGTACTTATAATAACTTAAAGTACACTGATATTATTACTAATATAACTGTATTCCACATGATACTGTAAAGAAAATGAAATGCATAGCTCCAACGACAGTTAGAAAATATATGCTAATGACAAAAATAAAAAAATATGTATATTATTAATAAATTAATTAAATTATTTTAATTAATGTGAAAAGTTTTTTATCTCTTTCCTGAGCTTATTCTGTCAAATATGAAATTTAAAAATAAGCTAGGTCGTGAAATAATTCTGTAAATAAAGTGTTAAAAACAATCTAATATCAATCTAACAGTAACTAACCAAATAGGAACACTAAAAAATGAATTATGAGAATTTCAAATCTTTTACCTGAATGAACTTGATATTAATCTAATACTCTATAAATATCAAATTTAATTTAAATAACATAATTGAAGTTTGAAATTATGAGTGCATTCAATTATTATCGACCAAAAGTAAATACGCACCACTTCTCATTAAAGTAAAAGCCGGATTAATCAAATTTATCTTCATCTAATCCAACTTTATTCAAGTTTCTCACTGGAATCTCAACTCCAAAATGAGTATTTTACTGAATATAAAAAAGTACTTTGTTGGATTAAAAAGTACATAATCTTTAAAATAAAGCATACTTTGAAGTACATAAAATAAAATTTATGTCCTAAAAATGTAATTTTGTTTTTTACAATAGATCTTAAATGTAGCAGTCAATGAGAGTTTTACATTATTTTTATAATCGAAACATTTCTGAATTCTATACTACAATTAAATTAAAAATAGTAAATCTTCATGGAATTATAAAAAATCGTGATTTGGAACATCGCATCCCCCTCTTTAATTTGGTTAATCATAACATTTTCGAATACCTGAATAAAGATTCACTGGTTAGATTTTTTTGGTGCTATAGTTTTGGATTAAATTACCCTTTGACATGAAGATGGTATGCCTCCCATGAAAGAGATTAGAAATTGACACTGATGGCCGTTAGGAGTCTCCTTGAAATCGATATAATTTACTTACCGAGAATGCCTGGGTAAAAATAGATCATAAAAAAGAAATATTTCATTCATAATAAAAAACGAACTTTGATTGTTTCAGAAGATAAATGTAATTGTAACTGCCGATTTTAATACAGGGGAATTTCAGTCAAGAAAACTAAAAAAATTCTTTAAAAAGCTAGTGCAAATTCCTGAAAAGAATGTTTCTGAAGACAATTTTAGAATAACATTTTATTGATAAATTCAGCTCAAAAATAAAAATAAAACAATTTCATAATTTGTGACAAAAATGAACTAACTCGAATTCTTTTCTTGAAATTCAAAATTTGATTTACGTTTAAAAAGACGTGTTCTCCTTCCATAAGTTAGCGAAAGCTTTTTCAATTAACAAAAGTTGAAAATTATGCTCTTAACATTTAATAGTTACAACAATAACTTGAAATTTGTTGATTTGTCGTAGAATAAGTTTAAAAAGAGAAAAATAATGTAGCTACTAAAATAATTTGTTTTAGAGATTTTCATGAACAATCAAGTGCTTATAACATTCCTGAATTCGAATATCAGGTTTTTATAAATTTTTATTTTACTTCACTTCTATCAGGCTTGTAAATATGGGATTTCATAAAAAGATTTTTCTCTCACTACAATATTTAATTCTAAAATATTGTACAGTTATAACTTCAGTGGTAATATACCATTTAAAAGTTTACAGAATTGTATTATCAGTTTATCATTTAATTTTAATTAAGTTTAAATATAATGAATTACAATTAAAAAATTAAGTTAAACAAGCAAAACAATAAAAAATGTTTTAAATCAGGCTTTTCTTTCTCCATTAGAATCTAAAAAAGGTTTTTGTAAAAAAAAAGTAGAATAAGCATAAACTATAAGATTTAGGAGCTTTGAATTTTTTTTCTTAACACCTTCACCTATAAAGCCATATAGAGAGTAAGACCCATACCGATCGGTATAAGGGATATAAATGGAAATTTACTAAAATAAAAACAGTATAACATATTTCGATTCTAATTTCACAGAAGTTAAAAGCATCATAATCAAAATTAATTATGAAAGATTAAAATAAATATAATTGCCAACAAGAAAATATCCAAATAAAACCAGATCCAAAGAGTAGAAAAAAGTAATAACCCATTAGCATTTTATTTTAAAAGTAATTAGAGATTAAATACTATTTATAGTTTCGTCTTGACAAGACGTGCACATACCCGCACAACTTTCAAAAAAACCCTCCTTAATTTTAAAAGCAGCCCCTGCTTCTTTTGCATAGTTATAGACAAACAGATCAATGGTTACAATTTCATTATCGTATTATTTGCTCCCTAGGTAAACTTTTTGAGTATCCAAAATCAAAATAATCAATATGAAGGAGCAATCAGTCCATTTACAATAACTAATTTTTGAATCGTTTTGGATAATAAGGATACGAGTTTTAAGCATATAAAAAATTGACTATATATATAATATATTAAAAAATATTTCGAAAATGAACGAAACTCCTTACCTCTTCCTGTTTTAATTCTTATATTCCGAATCTAATTTATTCCGATTTTCTTGTAACCACAGTAGTAATATTTTCCATATATTATTTTATTACAGGAATAATAAATTAGGATTTCTATTTTATTTACCAATGTTTTGGGAAATCAGCTATATAATGCAATAGAGCTGCAATAAATATCACAAGAGAACATATTTCAGCCATTTAAAATATATTGAGAATATGCTGGAACATTCATATATGTTCCATACATTCCATCCATACTTTGTAACCTAAATTTTGATAAGAAAAATAATTGTGTGTTTTTTAAATTTTTTTAAATGTTATTTTACTTAATATAATATTAGTAGAATAAAGTAGAAACTGAGTGGTTAAAGCAATCAATCTCATACCTAACTTTGGTTTTTAGTTTAGTTTAAGTTATTTTCCAATCAGTAAAGCAACTTAGAGAGGGACATTATAATTTTAAACTACTGTAAGATGACAAGGCCAACAGCTAAGTTGACATCCCCCCCCTCCATTCTCTAAAGTTCCCCTTCAAACAACTGGTTTTAGTTTAAAGGTTTAAACAATGCGTTGAATTAGAACTAAAACTTTTTAATGAGAAACCTGTGTCAGTTCGTCTATATGAGTATAAATATTTCGGTGAATAAAATATTTGTAAAGATTTAACCATATGTATGCTAATTTAAGAAAGATCAGTTTAAGGGCTGATTTTTTTTCTACAGATACATTTAAATTTGAATAATTTGGATAAGATTTCCAAAATCTTTATTTTAATAATCTCAATTTATTTAAAAGTCCAAATATATTAATTTTTACAGTTATACAAGGCATTTGAAATACTTAACAGATTTTTAAAGATCGTAAACAGTTAATGCATTGTAAAAATACAGAAATGTTTTAATAATGTATATTTTTTCGTGCACCTATTTTCGATTAATTATTTATAAGACCTGTCAGTCAATTATTCGAAATGCACTATAAAATGTTTCAATAGATTAACTTTTTAAGTCTAGAATACAGATTCAGTAAGATTCTGTGAAGTATTGAGACACATCAGGAAAAATCGATACAATTCCCAATAGTTAATTAACCAGTAAATTATCTGTCTGGACGAGAAAGAGACGAAAACAAATAAAATGCAGAATTCTGGTGATTTATAGCTATTAATGCGGATGTACCCCATGAGGCTATAAACAAAAAAATATATGATTAGTCAGTAAATGTAAAAAGATACATTAGAGACAGTAAGTAGTTATAAAAGTTAGTATGTGTCTCTAAATGTGTATTTATAGACACGAAATCACTATTGTAATATAATTATAATGGTCTAGAATACGATAGATAGCAAATGTAAAAATATGCATTAGAAAGAGGAATTTGTTATAAAAATTACTGCTGTTCTAAATGTATATTTATAGACACGAAATCACTATCGTTATATAATTGCCTATAATGCTTATAGACTGAAGTATCATAAAACTACGAGCTATACATTATATAAATATCTTTTAAGTCTGTCTACAAAATAGTAATTGTTCCTTGAGGTATAAATTTAAAATATGGTTACTTTTCAGGTAGTTGATGTTTATGAGAAAGCTTTTTTAGAATTTTAATTGGGAATTTCTGAAATTATCAATATTTTCCTCAATAACTTATGAGCATATTAATGTATAAAACCCTTTTTCTATATACTTAAAATTCAATAGATATGCTTTTTATTCATACCAGTGTTGCTTCTATAAATTTTTTCTTAATACTGTTACGGATCACCGATTTAGCATGCAATAGGTGTACGGTGGGAAAACAATTAGGGCATCAGTAGAAAACAACAACGTTTATTTACAATAAAGCGCTAACACAAAGAAGATAAATATATACAGATGAGACGAACACACAGGGAGGCATACTACAACAAACAATATCTCACAAGTATAATCGATCACAACATACAAGACCCCAGACAGAATTCTACGGGAAAGGAGATCGATCCTCGGAGTTTTGGTCTAAGGTCTATCCAATCAACTGACATTTTCCACTGTCTCCTCGCTTTGACTGCATCCAGCTGCCGACGCACTAACATACGACTGGCTACTCCTCACTGTACTTGATGCTGCTTCCACAATAGACAGTAGAACTTGGCACATTGCTCAGTTCAGCAACAGCTTGGGCTCCACACAAAGCTATAAAACCGTCGTGGCTTCAATAACCTCTCGAAGACACGTTATTCATCTACAACTCCGATTCTGATCTAATTGCAATTTCGGTTGAGGTTTACTTCAATTCATTGTAACCTGTAACTGTAGTCCTTTTATAGTTCCTGTTAGGTGAATCTAGAACCATCTGGACCAATCAGGAGTATCTCAGCTCCTATGGAATGGATCGTTGAAATTGTCGAAGTCCCCAGCATCATCTATTCCGTCGCCAAATCCATCTCTAACTCTGCTAATCGTGCTGGGAAGCAACTTTACAGACTTGTAACAATTTTAACAAATATTTAAGCAATATTTCTAAGTTATTTTGTGAGCATTCATTGTTTTTGTTAGAGCTTTATTTAGCTTACGAGGGCAGTGCGTCCTAAAATATGATTATTCTACAACGTTATAATTAGTGATAAAACTTTAACCGTTCAATACATAGAATATGTATGCCACACATACAGTATGTATGAAAAATTCATATTTCTTAACTGTTTGATATTCTGTGTTCCTCCATTATATTGCAATTTGACTTATACAATAGCTTAATGAAATTATTTGGCATTTCTTTCTTTAATCACAAACTCTGTATTTATTTGCCTACAGTCTTTTTTTAAAATAAATACATGTACTTTAGTACATTAAAAATATCACACTTTATTTTAGAGATTTAAAGTGAATTTTCAAAATAAATAATATATCATCATAATATTAGTTTTTCAGATAATGAAACAACTTTTCTCATTTGTCATGAATTTTAAGTGTGTTGCATTCAGTTTTATGTATGTATTACGTCCTTTATGTTGTCTCAAATTTAACTCCATAAATAACTGAATCATGAGATTTAATCTGTTTTATAATGTACAATGACATTAAGATATCAATTATATAAAAAATAATACAAGGGCACCGTGTTTACAGATACTATAACTCAGACATACTTTGTCTTTCAATTTGCGTTATAGACCTGAATGATGTTTTAAATAAAGTGACAAGAAAATATTGAAAGTAAGAATTTTCATCAAATAATGTTTTTAAATAATTAAAATACGCAATTAGGAAATATTTAAATATAAATAAGGAATAGTTATTATATGTCTTTGTATTATTAGAACGATTACACATATAAGAGAAAAACTATATATTATGTGTTTACTTATTACCAGACTATTGATAAGCGTGAATTATATAAAAGTTTTATATTGAAAATAAAAAGTTTGATTTAATGGCGTACAGTATTGAAATCTCTTTCTCCACCCTAGGGGTGTTCTGAAATAATATTCTATTCATCAACGATACTGAGATTGCATTTAGTTTTCTTAATCATTTAAACAACTTTATCAGTTTCATTCTTTTCATTGCATTTGTTTGTCTTCATTAATGCAATTTCACATAGAATTTTATTGATTTCAAAAAACTTGAAATTCTTAATTAAAGAAATAATGCATTTGCTAGTAATCATAGAGTTAAAAAAATTGAAACTAAATGTTACAGCTATTCTAGCACCTGCCATAATGTATGATTAATATTTTAATACATTCTTATTTTAGCATTATTCCCTTGATTAGAAACCTTTGTACAAACAATCTCCTTCTTGATTTACAGTTTGAACCTCAATTATATTGAACCGTTGACCTGAAATTGTAATTATTTGGAAACTTCCTAACAATATCCTTGTGGATGTGCACTAAATTAATAAATCTTAGCGTGATTAATTTATTTACTGGTCATTAATTACATTTTTCACCTTAGTGCCTCAAGAGAGTAAAACCGACATTTTGTATAAAGCTATTACAAACTCAGTTCCACTTCTCTGGAGAATAACGTTAAACATTTATAATCTCATTGTCTTATATGTTATTACACATTCCATCGATTTTGTAGAGATTAAATAATGATCTATAAATGAATTTTCATTGTTATTTTTTTTATTAAAATTTTATTTGGTTTCTTTGGCTTGTTGCAAATAATTTTGCGTTTAAAAACTTAACATTTAAACCCATCATCAAAAACTTTAATGAATAACTCTTCTTTTAATCTTAGAAAGTTTTCCTTACATTGCAACTACAAGAAAAAAAGTCTGGCTGTTTGCATCTAGGGATGTTATTCTAGAACTGAAAATTATACTTAGTTAACTAGATATAATATTAAAATTCCATGATGATTCCAAAAAAGGCTTAGAAAAGAAAAATATACATAGATTTAACCCATGTGGATGCTCCTTTCTTAAGAGTTGCATTTTCACGGAATTGATGAAAGTAAATAATGCATTACTCTTGAAGAAATACTTCCTCATTCATCACAAAAGGATTAAAATAGTTTCAGATATCCTTTCTCCCTTATGTCCACAATAACAGAAAACTGTCTTTTCGAGATTTTTAAGGAATATGTCCCGTGACCATTGAAAAATATAGCAGGGTTTTTCTTCCCTTCTGAAACGTTACATTCTAAACATCTGTTTATAATTTTTTTATTCGGAACTTCTGACAAAGGATTAATAATAGTTTTGATCATAGAAAACTGTTGCATTAACGCTGGATAATCTTAAGTGTTTGTCCCATATCAAGTAAAATCATTGATCTTTTATAAAATAAAATCTATATTTTTAAGAAAAAGGAAATATTTTTTTCAATTTTCCTTGGGTTTTCCTTTTTTTAAAAAATTTGAAAAAGGCAGCTATACATGTATAAATTTTATTTCAAACTAATTATTATTAACAAATGGCAGTTGATAATTTTCAAGAAAGTAGAGTTTCTAGAGCTGGTTTCAGGACTACAATCGTAGAATTGACACATCATATTGTATTTATTTTAATCCCTGCATTTTCAAATTAAGGTACTTACAAGCAAATGAGATTACCAATAGATAGAACATAAATCCTTTGAAATACTGGGCTCAAAATTAGATAAAATAAATATATTCATACTATGTTAAAACCGTGCACTAAATGCCATTTATATATGTGATACATTAATTTTTTTAACTTTCCCCACATAGCATGCAAAATTACAGATTAACTAACAAAACCTCTAAATGAATTCAATTTCAAATTTTCTCTAAAACTGAATTTTATATGTTAAATCTATACACCAAATTTTATATACCTGGCTGTTTACGTTTTGCAACCTGACTGCATTTTTTGTAGTCATCTTGTTCATTTGTACTCAAACAGTCTGCACTCTCAATATTGTTTCGCTCAAAATTTGATAGGTATCTTAATATTTGTTGCAAAGTCATATATGTTACCATTTATTATATATGACTGCGTACATTTACTACTTATTTCTCTCTTTTTTGAGTTCATTGACTATATACGGCATTCCATATTCTTTATATTTTAAACATTTTTGCTATATAGTCGATAAAGATTTTATTTTTAATTTTTCCATCTCATTATTCTGCATTCATAATATTTTCATAATTCTGCTAAAAATCGATAATGGTTTTGTTTTAAACTTTCTGGTTTAATTGTTCTAAAAAAATCACTATTCACAAAAAATATTAGAGATAAACAATCTCTAATATTTTTATGAATAATGAATTTCTTCTTTTGTGATAAGAAACAATCTCTAATATTTTTCAGTCTCATTTATTTTTATTCAAACTACATGAACACAGTTTGATTTAACTTTACTTGTGTAACGTATGTATTAATTATTTTATTTTCATGTGAATTACCTACGAAAGATCAAGCTATTTTGTCCGATAGTTTTTAGTATTATTGAAATTCCTCATATTTAGAATACTTAAACACTATAAATTCAACTTTGAAACCTTATAAACATACGCCTGTGCATGTGCGTAATTAAAAAAAAAGAAATATATCGATATATATATATGTCTCATGTCTCTAACCACCTTGGAACTATTCCGGCAGTTCTAAAAAGGATGTGTTATGAAGAGAGGAAGGACAGTTGCACTTTGTTTAGAAGCCATGTTTGATAATAAGGAGTCTGGAATCGGCGAGTGAGCGAGATTTATCGGAGTTCTTGGGGTGACTAAGTTTTACTGTCTGACATGTGCAGTTATTACAATGAGGAACTTAAATGATGACAAAACCAATAATTTCTTATCATTATGAAATTACCAATTAAATTTATTAAAGTAATTCAAACTAAAAATTTCATTTGCTGAAATATGCGATATTTATTTATAAATTTAAAAAGTATACATATGATTATTATAAATAATTTTATGGAATTAAATATATGTGTCTTACGGTTTTATTTATTTCTTATTTTAAAGACATTATTTTATGAAAACAAGTTATGAAAACATTTCAATTATATGATACAACGTTTTAATATTTACATCCAACTCCAGAAGTGATTTTATTTCCGCTTCAAACAGTCTTACAATGATGTCATTGGCACTGGGAGTTCTGCTTTCACCTCTAATGGATATTTAATTGCAATGTAAAAGGCAGCCAAACAAACAAAATCCAAAGTTCAAAAACTTGTCTTTCTTGAATTTCAGCAAGCTCAAATAATTATCAAAATAAAAATAAAAGAAATTCTTTTTTTAAAAAAAATATTTTCTTTACTCTGGAACGAAAAACAATTCTTCCTTTATTCGCATTCGGTTAAGGGAAACAATTTCCTTTTCCGGGAACTGTTCCGTCAAAAGACAATCCATGTCTGTCTGAAGCAAAAGAATCTGCTTCGGTTGCGGAATGATACTGGTAACGGATTGAAGTCGTTTTTATGGAATCTATTTAACTTCTAATGCATGGAATCCCACTAAAATGTGACCCCTTCCTTCCCCAACGTTGAAGAAATAGATTGAAAAGTGAAACAAGAGACGCGGCCACAGGGATCTTTGGAAAGACGATAAATTTGAGGCGCCTTAAAAAGACTCAAATTTTATTATGGGGACAATTTCAATTCGGACAAGTTAGAGGGTATTCGAATGGTAAGAAATGGAAGAGGGAAGTGACAGCCTCGCCATTTTCTGTGCTACCTTCTTTTATTTTAAATTATTAGAAAGATTTTAGTCTGGCAGTCCCATCATTTTTCGTTTCCTTTTCCATAAACTCTTATATATTATTTTTAAACATTTGTCAATTATTTGTAGACATTATCAACAATTATTATTCAAACACTAGCATTTCAGGCATATGTTCTTCGTAATTATAGTTATATACATAATTATATTATACAGCGTTATTATAGTTATGTATATAATTATTAGTTATATACATAATAATTCAATACAGGGTTTTCAAGATTTACTTAGCATTATCATTTTTTAAATAATTTACATATTTGTTAGATCAAAATCTAAAAGTAAGTCTAAAATTTAAATGTGCTATGTATATTATAACTTTATAAAATTTAGGTACATTTAAACACGTTAGAATACGATAAAATTTAAATTCGTTATATGTAAGTAATGATTTTATACATTAATTTAATAAAATTTAAGCATCTTAAAATAAGATAAAATTTAAATACGTTATGTATGCGTAGGAAAGTCTAAAATTCATACAATGTTTCCGAGTTTTACTGCCTGGTTCACTTGTGTAGTGGGTGTATGGTGCGAGAACCCAATCGGCAGACCACAATAGAAAGAAAAAAAACGACGACGTTTATTTGCATGAAAACAGGACAGCATAAAGACGGCAAATATTTACAACAGAGATGAGCACACAGCAGTACACAACAATAAGAGCAGCTCAAAAGTAGTAATCGTCCTCAGCACATAAAGCGACCAGACAGAATACAGCAGGATAGGGTGTCCTTGGAGATTCACTCTGCAGTATCTTCAGAAGGCTGAAACTCGTTCCACTGTCTCTTCGCTTTAGCTGCACAACCGGCTCACTACAAGACTGTTTACACAGGACTCAATGCTGCTTCCACAATAGACAACAAGTCATGCAGCACTAGCTTGACTTCGCCGTTACTTCGCTATCCTCTAGGAGACTCGTTTCTTGTCGGAGACTAAAACTTCTATCCACCACGACTCCATTCACGAGTAGGTCTAGAATCTTTTAGGCCGGTTAGGTATGTCTCGGTTCCTAATGGACGAATCGACAAAGTACTCGAAATTTCCAACATTATCCATTTTGTCTTCAAAGTTGTTAAATTCATCGCCCAGTCGTCAAATGCTTGCCAAGCGTGTCACCAAGCTCCGAGATCAATGATGTGGCACTCGATCAGCACAAACCAATATGCTATGTCTAAAGGTAACTCTTGTTTTAAGCTAAACTGTGATCACTATTGTTCCGTGCATCAATATATTTAATAGCTGACTAAGAGATTGCAAGACATCATTGAGTTAATGCAACATTCTTCTTTCAACTAAAAATGGATAACTGAAATTTCATACCTCTTTTTATTTTTCACAACACATTTTTCCCATTTTTAATTCAGAAATAAATCTCAATTTTGCAGTTATTAATCATAATTAACAAGTATAGTCTGAAAAACTCATAAATCATCTTACAATGAACAATTATTTTCTGAAAATGTCATTCATCATAATTATTATGCCGAATTATGTGGTGCCAAAAATTAAACAAAATAAGCAAGTGTATTTTTCATGTAACCACTAGAATTGCAACAGCACATGTAATTACAATACATTTTCACAAAACATATCTCTTATGGCTTGCCACATAGAACTAAAGATAGAAATTATTTGTATCAAAAATGTGTGCATAAAATAGAATAAATTTTATAAGATAAACAGAAAATTTTTTTAAGTGAAATATACTATCGAGAACCATGCGAGTTGTTTTTTTCGTCATTATATTGTATTAATCCACTTTGATTTATGTACTGAATATACAAGAACTTAAAAATTAACAAAATCATTTTTGTAAGCGTCATATTAATGTTGTTAAACACTTCATCTTGTTAAAAGTGTTTTATCGTTAAAATATGGCTTTATCTTTAAAATGTATTTTTATCCTTTATCTTTAAAACAGAACATAATATTATAAAAATGCATTTTATGTAATTTTATAAAGCTTTAAATACATATATTAAGGTTTAAAGCATAATTATTATAGTGTACATCAATAAAAACATATCAAGCTTCTTTTAGAATTAAAAAAAATCATATAAAATTAAAACCCATCTTTATCAAGATGCTTAACGTGTAATGCCATTAATTATTTAATGCTTTTGGAAAGCATATGGTATTTTTAGAAACATTCATTTGATGTATAAAATGCCTAATAAATAATGACAGAACCTACACAGATCTATAAGTTAAAATATGATCATTAGTTTGTTATTTTATCACATTATCCAAAGTAAAATTCTAATTTATATTTTTCTAGGTAAAATTTTTTTAACAGAAATAATGAAACAGAATAATATTATTTAAATAAAATAAATATCTAACAATAGCTTTCTTCTATTAAATAAATAGTAATATTCTTTTCCATGCGCATAAAAAATTTTATACTTACGTCATTAATTTATAGTTATCCGTTACAAATAATGTAAAAGTATAAGATTGGTTCCAATGCTAACAAAAATTGCAATTCTTAATGCGATTAAAATTTTTAAAAAGTACGTTGTGTAAGATTTTAATAAAAACTGGATCCTTAGTATTTCAAAATATAAATTCTTAGCTATACCCTGAATCTCTTGAAATAAATAGAATTGTTGAACATGAATAAATAACAAGTTCATTTTTTTAATCAATCAAATTTGTTTGTATTTTTATTCATAAATATGTATAATGAACCATACAAATAAATACATGTATTCAAATAATACCTGAAGTGCAATGTAATTTGACAACGTACAATGTCTATACGTGCAATACAATTTGAATACATATATTTCAGTTTTTTAAAAAAAATATAGTATAATTAAGGTGTTCTGCTTATTTTTATCGTTTCGTTTAATTCATCGAATATTCTTTATTATTATCAAAAATGTGGGCTTCGTCAAATACATGAATCGGTATTTAAATTTCATTGACAAATAGTTCAAGATATATCCCATCCATTTGAGATTCAGATAATTCTTTTTTTTATTGCATTTTAATATCATGTATTCAAAAATTTTAGTTTAATGTTAATTTTATATGTTTTACAGTCAGAAATGCTTCAAGTCAGTAACATATAATGCACTTTATTCAGTTATTAACTGAGCACACTTAATAAATGTGAACTATTTTAGCAATTAAACTATTTTAGTATTATATAGTATACATAATTTTCGACTAGAAACAAAGGCCATGAAGACTAGTTTCACATTAATTTAGAGTAGAGAAACCCTTAAATAAAACAAGGATGTTGTAATACGTGATCATTTATATATTTGTATGTTTTGCAATAATGTAAAGCCAGTAGTTCTTATATCAACATTAATGTGTTTTATTCTATTATTAACTGAATACAATGTTTTACAAATTAGCGGTTTCAGTAATAAAATGAAAGTTGGCATTTTACCATTGTACCATACATAATTTTTGCATAAGATATCGTTGAATCAACAAGTTGAAAAATATTTTTTTCATCTTAAAATTTTACCATGTTGGTCAAGATTAAAAATGCCCTATTTTTCAAACATAATTTTTTTAAGAAAGAAATTTCTTGACATCTTTGGTAATTGATACAAATGATTTATTCTTATTTCGAAGGAATATTTTTCAATTTATGCCTAATGCATCGGTCGGGCCAATACGACCCAATGCAAAAAAAAAAAAAAAATCATTTTTTAAAATCAAACAGGTTTCCTTTAACTGAATTTTTTAATTTTTTCGAAAATAGTATAATCATTCGACCGAAAACTACATAAACATTTTAAAATAAGATTTATTATTTTAAAGCAGTTTATGTGAAATCGATATTTATGCAATTTCTTGTTGAAAGCAAGAACATATTTGTTAAATAGGATTTATAGTAATGTAAATGATATTAAGCATGCAATAATGCAAAAAAAAAGTTTTAGTATTTTTGTGATTTTACTAATAATATTAAATAGTTAAGGAGATGATTAACAAATAAAATGTTATTAATTATTAAGGAAACTATTTCATTAATTTATTGAATGCAGAAAAAATAAAATGAATATTAACATTTACTAACACCCACAAGATAAAATTAAATCAACTTTTCTTTCACGAGAAACATGAGAGAGTTCTTTAAATTA
Organism: Argiope trifasciata; assembly: GCA_026543055.1. Lineage (NCBI taxonomy): Eukaryota > Metazoa > Arthropoda > Arachnida > Araneae > Araneidae > Argiope > Argiope trifasciata. The sequence continues at coordinate 395,425 of JAPMOQ010015878.1, read as the reverse complement.
TTGCAAATACTAATTGAATTAAAATCTTTTATTTCACATTTCATTTTTTTATCAATCGAGAATTAGAGTTTGTTTTTATCTTAATATCTACAACTTTAGCTTAATTAATACTCTTTTCTATAAATTGTAACCTTTATTCCCCAAGACTATTTTTCTTAATTTAATTTCAAGCTTATTAGTATTTTTTTAAACTATATTATCAAAAGGAACACAGAAGAAAATTTTATAAAACATTAACAAAAGGAATGCAGAAGTAATTTTTATATAAGATATTATCAAAAGAAATGCAGAAGAAATGTTTACATATATATTGAATTATTGATTAAAAAACGGAAGAAATAATAAGATATGAAAAAATTATGTGATATGCATCCTTATTTTCTTCAAGTTTAATGGATAGTGAGTTCAAGAAACCTGCTGAGTGCTTATACAATCCTTAGCCTCAATCGTGTTTCAAACGTGCGCATGATAACAAAAAACCCAACCCATGTAAATTTGTTTTAGTCAAAAAAAAAAAAAAAGAATTATAATTACAAGATTATCATTAGTTAAACGACATGATAATTCAAAGATGAATAATATTTCGTAAAATAAATTTTAATTTTCATCCAAAAACATTTTTAATGAAGTGTTGATAAATTTGAATATTATATAGATAATTTGTGGCAACGTATTTATTTCATATCTTTCAAGAGAAACAAAGTATACACTCATAAAGTACAAACTGTATTACACGCTATTAAACATATTTACTCATTTACTTTATAAATGTAATAGAAATTGTGTTTGCATTAGGGAATTCTCCTTAAGGAATTCAACAACAACAAAAAACTCCAGTTTTTCATTTGAGCCATAATTTTAATGCTATTAATATAACGCGAATTGTCAACAATTTATAGGCACAAAATATTCCGATTTTCACAGCATTTAAATAAAATTTTATTTTAATTTATTTACACCTGTATTAGCAAAGTAATTCTACAGGGAAAGAAAAGCACTTTTCCTCAAAATTTGTCTTCCAATTACGGATCTAAACATCCATAAGATGACATTTTTTTATGCCTTGATGATGATGATGTGTCCGAGTTTTCACGGAAAGAGGGCGCAGTAGCTTCTGAGGGTTAATACCCCTGAGCACCCAGAGGGCAAAAGTCTGGCTTCTTGCTCTTATGTAAGTGGCACACACATTCGCTTGCACAACCCCTTTTTACAGGGAAGGTACATTCACACATCTCACAGATAGAACACAGCACAACCATGCTCAAACCGGGACTCGAACCCGGGGCGCCCAGATCGTGGGGACGACAAACTACCCCTATGTCAGGACGCCGGCCGTTTATGCCTTAAAAATTTTGATTAATACCTTTTGTAAAGGTTGGAAAACAAACAGATTAATCTCCCATATAAGTAGTGTACATAATTATATTATATTCCATTTAATTATACTTTGCAACAATTGGCATAAACTTAGGTCACTACTTTTATCAATACTTGTATTCTGCATCCAGTGGTGTGTATCATTACATTATATCCCTTTTATTTGTATAGAAGATTCCATTAATCTTCCTATACGATGACTTTCATTGATGGTATTATCAATGGAAAAGTTATTATCTTTTTACGATAAATGAGTAGCAAATATAGCCCTCTCGTGTCTCATTTTCCTCGTAGATGTCTCGCATTCTTTTTTATTCTTGTTTGATGATAATATGGCTTCGAACAAACAAAGCAGGCGGCTAATCGAAATTAGAATAATTGGTGGCATAATTTTTTTTATACATAGAAAATAGATATGAATCAAATGATACGCATTTTCTGGAAGATAATAAATTGCTTTATTTCAAATTAATTTTCGTACCACATTCGTGGTGATTGTTTTGTGGCATAACTAGATGAAGATTCTGAAGGAGTTTAGCTGTGTTAATGGAAAAATAATAAATTTTTATTTTCAACCATTTGCTGTAACTACCTTTTACATTTATTATCTGAAGGTGAAAAAAGATGCATTCAATTCATGACATTATAGGATTCGAAAGTAAATACAAAATATAGTGCGATTATTGCTTGAAAATAATTTTTTTAAATAAATTATAGAAATAATGTTTTTAGTAAATTGTTGACTATCAAAAATAAAATTCGAAATATTATATTTTGGAGAAATAATATTTTCTTTTAAATTAGTTAAATTAAATAACTTAGAGTTGGAAATAAAATAAAACAAAATTTAACGGATTTTATTTTAAAGATCGATTCTGTTGCATGAACGTCGTTTAAATCTTCAAATGTTTAAAAAATTAAAAAAAATACTTAGTATTAATTTTCACCACAACAATTGGATGAGTTTCATCTTTTATTCCCAACTATAAAAAAATAAGAACAGAACTTTAATGTTTAACTGTTTAGTGGAAATTAAGAGAATCGAAATCTATTTAGCGATAAATGAGAAACATTTTCTTTCAATACAAAATAGTTAAAGTTTTTTCGACAAACACATAAATTGCACTTTAATCCTAAACATTATTGAGGATTTTAACTCTGATGTATTGGCCTTGCATTCATTTAAAGTTACTGACATTTTTATATCTAGAAAATACGTAGTTATTTATTGGTGCATTAAAAAGAAAATAAATTTCACTTTGAATTTCATACTCATAAACAGTTAAATGACAAGATGTTTCGGTATTTTTATCGGCCTATTTAGAATGATTTTTATTTCATATAGAATGGGAGTATCTGCCTTTTAAATGCATTAATTTTAATTTAACCATAATTTGCTTTTACACCTTTCCTATGGAATAAGTGAATAATAAAAGCCGTTTGCTAAAGATATACTTAAAACAGTTCAGCATGAAATAATTAAAATAGCACGAATGCAAAAAAAAAACTGAGCAAAATAAAATATTACTATTCGAATGAAGTTTTATTCCTTTTTAATAAAGTGAATTTTCTGATAGAGAACTGCAATTTAACTATGACAGTGCACTGAATAATTGGGAATTTAATCCTGTTTCCGCAATTTAAGTTTTTTCGTTAAGCAAATAACGGGTATGAACAAAGTTTTCTGCGATATTGCAAAAACAAGTCTGGTAAAACCAATTTCCTTTGATTGTTGCTTTTTTTTTTTTTTGTATTCAAAACTTATCTACAATTATAAGGATCTTCCAAGCTCATTTTGAAATCTGTATTCAAAATGTTTAGAAATCTATGTAAGAAAAATGAAAATGAAGATCTTTTTTTCCGGGGGGGGGGCGATTTAACCTTATTTTAAAGCTTATGACATTCTGCACCAGGAGATTTATTACAAAAGTATTTATTTCTGATTTTTACAGGACTTTTCTTATTACCAGACCAAGTAATTGAATCTGATTTTATACGCAATTCTTAGGTACTTTAAATAATTAATTGTTAAAGATTAGTTTGTTTTGTTAGCTTTGAACATAAAAGATAATCTTTCATTCAATGTCTAATTAATTGTTACTGCAAATAAAATTTACAGAATTTTTGAGATATAGCAAATTAATATCTACTCAACTGTTGAAAGCTGAAATGCATTGCTTGAAATTGCAGCAATTATCCTGGAGTGAGCTTACTGATGGATAGTAATTTAGTTTAAATTGTATTAACGTCCCGTTGTAAAGCAATACTAGGTTTATTTTGGGACGGACCCGGTAATATTTAACTCCGGTCAGATGACAAGAATGATATCTGAGCTGTCACCTCCCTTCTCCACATCACACCATAAGAACAGGGGGTGGCAAATTTAATGTACCACAGACCCCTTTACACGAGGGTTCTTTGGTGGAATCCGATCTCGAACCTGAAACCCACCGACACCAAAGCCGAAACCTTACCACCAACCTGCTATAGCCCTTTGGCCGATAGTAGAATTTTGGATTATAAAATAGGCATATGGCATAGTCCCAAATGTATTGAAATTTTGATTTGCAGTGGGTATATGTTACTTTAACTTACTGTATTGTCAAACCCAACATGATTATGATGGGAATTTAGTTTGTCTTTGAAATGATTCTATACAGTTTTATATTTGCCTTCATAATTTTATGGAGGGATAAATTTCACTTATTCACACTGTATCTAGATTCTGTTAACATAATTGTAAGTTCATTCAGTTAACATAATTGTAAGTTCAATGTATAATTCAGAAAACACTTTTTGGAATGCCCGATTTAGTTTTATTTACTCACTTCCTTGAACTTCAGTGAAATGTCAATGTCTGCATGCTTTTTAAAAGATATTTTTAATGCTTCAATCACTAAATCTTAAAGTATCAGTTAAGCTGTTTATTATAACATTTATAACTATAAACTATTTGAAGAAAATATTAATTTGGATAGGAAGAAACTAAAAGTTGAAAATTTTTGCAATGACGTAGTGTACTACTGTACAAGTTCATTTTATCATTCACTAACATAATGGATTAGAATAAGTTAATAATGTGTCTTTTCTAATGTAAACAGAATACATCATATGATGTTTTTTTTTCTAATATAAACCAAACACATATCTTAAGAGAAATGTTTATATATTTTTTTTTCCGATTTTGATAAATTTTAGAAGTTGAAAAACACAGAAGTTGAAAACAAAATTTTTCACACAGTTTATGGTATTCAAATAGCTGCCATTTTAAGAAGCTTCGTAATTTTATCCTTAATTCCATCTATTTATCCATTTGTTTAATGCTGTTACAGAAAGCGCCAGGTGGGGTACGGTAAAAAGAAAGGACATATTGGATTATCAGAAATTACGTTGTACTCCATTAGAAAGACAAACAGAACACAACCACAGTCTGAGCAAGAAAAATTGCTGGTAGAAATTTAAAATACAAGTGAGAAGAAAATCGTAAATTCGAAAATTGTAATAACATTAAATTGCATGATATAAAAGTTCATTCCATGATCAAAACTCGATTAAAAAACTTGACTTAATGGAATCACTTTATACCCTCCTATTTCTTTTGTTTTCCGAAGGACCCTGTTAATTCTCCAAATTGCTCTTTTATAGAGATGGAAATGACATTACATTTTCAAGAATTTTAGTTTTGTCGCTGTTTAAATCAAATTTGCTCTTGCTGAGAAACCGACACTCATTCTGCATCCATTAAATTTGTTTATGTATTCTTACGAATCTCGGATGTTGCTTCCCATCATAGCTGATTCTATCACCGGAAATAATGAATTATACTACTCTATATTTGATGCTGCCGAATGCTCTTTGCCAATGATCCCAGAACTTGGCAACAAACTTACCGATCTTTTGGCCACTTAGCAACGGATTTGGCAACAAAATGCACAATTATCGAAATTTTGAGAATTTTGTCGATCCGTCCATTAAGAACCGAGATATGTCAGATACGCCCTGATTGGTTTAGAAGTTTCTAGCCCCACCTTCAGGGAATTAATTATAAAGGAGCAATGTTGGCAGTTTGAGGGAATTATTTCCAACTGCCATCATGTGCAGTAGGAATCGAAGATAAATAACTTTTAGAAGGATAGAGTAGCAAGTGCTGAACTGAGCAGTGTGCCTTGTTCTCTATTGAGGAAGCAGCCTCATATCTTGCCATCATTATGTCTTGTGTCGTATAGTCGTGAACAGAGTAATCACGAATTGAAGTAGGGAATCAGTAGTTAAAGCATGAAGAGATAGAGGAGTAGTTTCAGCCGTCCTGATAGACCATAGAGCAAAGCTCCGAGGATCCCCTCTCTTGTTAAACCCTGTTTCGCCGCTTTGTATGTTGTGGACGATGTCACTAACAAATTTCTACGTGTGGGCTACTGTCTGCTGTAGAGTGCTGCTGTGTGTATGTATTCGTCTCATCTTTATATTATCATCTTTCTTTAAATAAATGTCATCGTTGTGTTTCTTACTGAAAAGTGCTGGTTGTTTTTTCACATCATACACCCACTACAGATAAATGAACTCGACGGAGGTCGAATTCCGTTACAATGCGTTTCCTTATATTATTTATGAAAGGAAAACGCTTCCTTACTTTGAGATTATCTGTGCAAGTAGATACTACTCCAGATCAGTAGCAATATACAGGGTGTACCCAATTGCAGTGTACAAACTTGAGAGGAGGTAAAGAATATCGTGAGGATCCATAATTACATAGACAAGCATGGGCAAAAATGTAATCCTAGCGAGTTAAAGAGACACAAAGCTGAACGTAGTGTAAAAAGCTTTATTACACGAAAGAACAATAATAAATAAAATGTATGTCATAAAAACTTCACGGGGGGGGTGTTTGAAATTCTGAACTTTGTCACGACACCGACGCGACATGTATTGAGGATATGTTCGAAAATATCCGGCAGTTCACGGATCGTAGCAGCATCGATGGATATTCGTGCACCAGGTCCGTTTCAGAACTGACGGGCGTATTGTACACAAGGCTCTTCTTGCCACCCCAGAGAAAAAAAATAAAGAGCAGATAAATCCAGCAGATCAAGCGACAGGACCGCCACGTCCAATCCACCTGTTTGGAAATGTGCGATCCCAATGGTCACGTATACTCCTTCCATAATGTGATGGCGCCCCGTCCTGTTGAAACCACATGAGGCGCAGAACAGGTACGGGGACATCAGTAATCAGTTCCCGAAGTACCTGCTGTAGAATGACGAGAGATTTTTCACAGTCCAGTTGAAGCGGTAAGATGTATGGGTGGATTGAACTATCCCCCTTGATATCCGCCCAGACGTTAACAGTGAAGTCTTGTTGTGTGGCTCGTGGTAGGGTGCTGTGTGAGTTGTTTAAGGCCCACATGTGCGAGTTGTGCTTATTGAACACCTCTTCAAGTGAAAAGGTTACTTCATAACAGAACTGGTCAATTGCATGTCTGCTGTACTTTGTTTAATAAACCACTGTACAAACAGGGCACGCCATAAGTGATACTCTGGCTATAATAACTGTACTCTGTTCATGAAATGGATGTAAGACTTCGCTCTGAAATACACTATGGACAGTTGTTTTAGATCTCCTGGTTACAACGGCAAGCGCCCGTACATTGGTTCTGGGATTTCTATTCACAGCTTGCAACACACCCTCTTCGAATATGGGTGTTTGTCTTCTTCGCAACCTCCCAGTACCTTCAATTGTAACTCTGAAGGATCCATGTTCCGCCAAGTTCTGATGTACCTTAGAGAACGTTTGATGATTCGGTTGCCGCTTCGTTGGATATCATTCCCCATACAACCGACGAGTAGTACGTCCATTTCTGTTGGCTAAGCCCTAGATGAAGTGGATATCTGCCAACTCGGTGTTCGTGTATCAATTCATGTTTATTGCACTCTCTCACGGTCTGAAATGAGGAAACCATAAGTGACGACCTTGTGAGCACACGTACAACTTCACACATCGCTTTCCGTCTATATTTATGTAATTTTAGCTCCTCACGATACTCTTTCATCCTCTTAAAATTTGTGCAAGGTATTAGGGGACACACTGTATGTTTCATGCAGTAATTAATTCTTCAAGCACTTCGTTTGAAATGTATAGACTATTTACATTTAAGGTAAGTTCTCTTTAGAAAAATAATATCGATTTAGCAACTACATTTTGCAGTTGCTAACGGTTTTAATGCAAATTTTAATAAAAATAGGCAGTTATTTCGTTCAAATGTAGAATGAGTACTCCAGGTTCTTCATTGTTTTAGTGAAAATACATTACCTAAATGAAAACTGCTCCATGAATTTTCCTTCTTTTTATTTTATTTTTAAACTCAAATTAATTAAAAATCCAAGCATTGTAAAATAATTAATTGAAAGCTTCCTGCTGAATTCCTTGAAGATCGCTCTTAAATCCAGTAAGGGAAAGATTGATTGATACATTTGCTGATCATTCATTTCATCTTTTTTGCTTTTCCCACTCAATTAATTAAAATATCCCCTTTCTGTTAAATAACGTTACTATCTCATATCTCATGAGAATAGAACTAATATTTTAGGAATGAATTTTACAGAGAAACTGGTTTATCTTATCAATCTTAATGGAACACCCTCTGATCGAGTTATAGTTCGATAATTTCCTTAATAATGTATGAATTTTTTTAAATATTTTATATAGAAACTCTTAATAACATCTTATTTATACTAACAACTTTCGTAATGAACCAGTTATCCAGAATTATCAATTAAAATTTCAATTTCAGGAATTTCTATTCCTTTTATAGATAATTTAGTTCATAATGCTTTCCTCAACAAGGCATTTTTAAAATTTTGTAGTCATATTCCCATCTAATTCGCACTATTGTTGATTACAATACCCAATTGTTCATTCAGCTTTAAGCTTTTCTTTTTATTTTCTATTCACTTCACTTAATATTTGTAATTTGAAAAGGAGACAATTAAATGATAGTTAACACTGTAACATGTTTATTGAATCAAAGCAGGTTGTTAAACATAATCTTAATTAGAAGAATCCTTGAAGTTTTGATGTAATGTATCGGAAGATTATTCAAAGAAAATTGTCGTACTTAACCAAAAACATTAAGCATTAGCTAATAAAAAAAGCAAAAAAGTGATAAAAATGCATGCGCTATATATTAAAAAGTTATTATTTACTTCTGAAAAAATGCTTCTGCCATTATTCATAGTATTAAAAATTTCATGTTTTTATATAATGTTTCAAGATACCTATACACTACAGAAAAATAATTTGAGTGTTCTTAAGTTTGATTCTCAGTACTGGAATAAACAAGAAATATAAGTAGTAATAACGAAAATAATTTGGGTTTTATTCTTAACAAAGAAATTATTATATCATAATGTTCTCAAATAAAAATTAAAAGTTAATAAAAGCTTTTTTGAATAATTTTATATTAAATAATCGATGTCGATAATTCATTCAAAAATATTTTTTTTCAAAGTAAAGTAAAAAATGCTAGAATAATTTCAGAAGGCATGAAAAAATTCAAAATCTTGCTTAATTTTTAATTAAAATTTAAAAATCGTTATGAAATGGCATACATGGATGTTAGATATGTATAAAATTGGGTGCTTTAAGACAAATTCCCCGGATTCTAAATGTCGTCAATATACATATTCTTCCTTAATATTAGTTAATAAGTCTTTATAGATGGTTATACTTTATCGGGGAACAAATAAATGTTAATTCTTTCAATTTTTAAGATAGTTTTATATGGAAAATATAACAGAAGTTAGATAGTTTAATTACGTTTGAATTTATCTTTACTAATATTTTAGTAATATATCTAAGATATATATTTTACAATGATGCTTGATCGATAGTTATTTTTTTAAAGAAATCTACCCTAAATTAATGAAGCAGATAAAATTTAGAAACTCTAACAGCTGATTCAGAAAAACCATTCAAAATATATGGACATCGAAATTACCACTAAATTAAAAACCTAATGTATCATGAATTCAAGACAACTGTAATTTGTGTGTACTCGTCAATCACTAAAGTTGCCGTCATCAAAAACTTTCAACATATAATTTCTAAAATTAATTTTGTCCTAAGTAGAACAGGTTTCAGGGAAAAAGTAATTTTCTGCACATAAGAAATATCCTTGGTCATAAAAATGTGAAAAAAAGCATTACGTTACATCGGTGTAAAATTAATTCCACAACATTAAGATGAAACTACTAAAAACTCAGTCTTTAATTGGTCATAAAGAATTATCTTAGGGGTAAAAAGAATACTATCATGTACTTTTCAGATAAAAGTATGTTACATATTATTAGTATGTTCTACATATTCAGGAAATTAAGATACTAAATTTATTTTGTCATGATCCAGAGATTATATTCCTTCACCTTTTCATGCTACATACTGTAGGATGTATTTTTGAAATACCAGAAGCTGATATTTTCATATGTATAAGATCTATGCATTTCTTTTATAGAACACCTGCATTGAATAATAGAATAAAAATGCTATATGATTTTCATCAAATTATATATGTCTTCAAACTCGGTCTGAACGTTTTTCTGGCCTTTTTCGGTTATTAGTTCGTAACATAAAGTCGCCAAAAATCTTTAGTCTGGTAAAGGGGAACATCGCCAAAGAGCCATCAAAAACTCAAAATTGCGTCAAATTTCACTTAGTTACTTCGTTCTCGTTTGACTCACATCGGCGATATATTGCACCCATATAACGAAATCATACCCTTTTCTTCTAGCTGAGAATTAGAAAACTACAAGGCAACAATTAAAAATAATGTTAAGGCTATCCGCAAATTCTTTTATTCTTTTTTTAAATGGTTAACAATGATCTAATAATTATTAATCAAATTTATACCGAGAGGATTTTTTTTAAATTTAAGATTATAATATTTGCTTAAATATAAAATACTCTGAATGTCCAATAATTTTTTTCTATTTGGGAAAAAAATCTATTTTCATGCATTTACTCATCACGCAATAGTGCTGAATTTTTCTCAATAATTATCCTTCGTATTTAATTTATTATAAATAAATTTCTATTCTTTGTGTATTGAGCGTAATCAGAAATAAATCATGGATTTTAGGTTAATTTGTATAGCAACAATTCATCAATAAAATTATTGAAGAAAGTATACTAGTTATCTTTTGAACTTTATATACATATATTATTAAAAGCATAATAGAATAAATATGTCTTATACTTTATTAATTGTAAATAAAGCAAAAACAGTAAATAAAATATTAAATAAATCAAAATTTTCTTTGGATATTATTCATCGTCGTCTGAGACTCAAAACTCTAGCATAATTTATTTTATTATATTCTGAATTTTTGCAACAGCAAAACTGTGTTAAAGAACGAGAACCGAGAAAAAACATACAGATATAAAATCTGTAACATAAATCAGGTGTAAAGATCACTTCCTATCGCAGTCCATTAAAGTTTCATTTCTTCGCTGACATGAACTTATAACAAAAAGATGTCAACAGTCCTATGGATTATTTGTCCTTTAGTATTTCAACACATCTGTGTGACTTTCAGAATAGGCTATGCAATATATTTAGCTAGTTGGACTTTCTATTCCCATTTCGTGATGATGCCAAAAAGGAAAAAGAAAAAAAAAAGCCAAAGAGAAAACAAAATATAAATTACGTCCATTTGACCGATGTGGATGCTCCTGTCCCAAGGGCGGCGTTTCCACTGAATTGATGGCAGTAAACCATGCATTATGTATTGAGGAAATACTTCTTCATCCATCACATTTGTATTTAAATACTTTTCGATTTTTTTCCCCTTCCTGACGTCCTCTTCAAATAAAAATGATACTGTTGAGATTTTAGAAGAGTATGTTCGCTGACAGATTTGGGCTCAACTTATAATATTGAATTCTAATGTTTATCTCCACAGTTAAAGATTTTTGAATTATTGACAAATCTAAATAATGTTTTGAAGATCTGAAAATATTAAAACGATACTAAGCGCTTTATATATATATAACAAAAAATTTAAAAAATTAAGATCAGAATATTTATTACATCTTATAACATTAAATAAATAGTTCGTATGTATATGCATGTGTTATTGACTTGTGCATCTTCAAAACGGCTCTAAATATTTTATAACTCAAAATTTTTAACAATTATCTAACTATTTGAATCAAATTTTATAATTACATAATGTGTTATGTAATATTATATTTATCTATATAGGCGTCTTTTGTGTAATACCATTGATTTTACACACAAAAAACAATTTTCAATAACAATTGACATGTTGTGAAATATGACTTATCTAAGCGTATTAGACTTGGAGTAGTGATTAGGGTTTCGGATTGAAATGCTTTTCATCCCACGTTTGCAATTCAATCAGATTCTCCTTGCACATTTAAATGATCAATTAAATAATTTTATTTACGATTTTACAAAAATATTGCAAAATGAAACTAATTCTCTCAGGTATACTAATTTGGGTGCTATTTTTAATTTAAAGAATTTAATTTCAAACTGGATTTGATTTATCAATGCATAACTTTATCTCAAATTTAAAAAAAAAACACGCATTTTGGATAAATTAGGAATATTAGCACGAATCTTGCATGATCATATTTGGAAATCTGCTAAAAGTATTAATATAATTAAGTAATTATTGTGGGTATTTAAAAAGCATTTAATTCATCTCGTATGAAATATTTGTTTAAAATTTCTTAATATTTTAGAAATACTCAATGTAGCTATTTCTTAATAAATAAACAATGTACATTTCCTAGCAATTTCTGATGATGCTTCATTTTTAAGTTTTATTAAATTTAAGTTTGGAACTAGTCAGAAGAATATTAAAACGTTATTCTCAAACTAAATAAAAGAAAAGTTTAAGAAATAATCAAAGAGTTTGCTATGGCACAATTTTCCCTCTTGTCTATGTAAGAAATAATAACATGTTTTCACTGAAAAAGAGAAATTTTATCGTGTCTTTAACATAGCTTAAATTTAATGTATGATTAGAATCCTTTAAAGGCTAAAGTACAAGAAAATTTGACATTTAATTTAATCCTCGTGTGCGACCTTAAGATTAAAACAGTGAATGAAATGGTGTAAAATAAAATTTATAGTTATTTGATATTTCTAGGCTAATAAGAAAAAAAGTGAAAAGAATCGCAGACAAAAGTATCCTGTTTGCAAATGATATCCGAAACGGTATAAAGGTGATGCGAAATTATATAGAAAGGTAACTAGGCATACAAACAGATTTCTATAATCTTCTCTTTCTAATATAATTTCTTATATAATCTTTCTATAATATATAACATGCTCTTCCCTACAGTAACAAAGATTCACATTTGGAATATTGCGGAACAGGATTTTAAAACTCTTGTATATGAATTTATTCATATAAGAAATATTAAATACAATATTTATATTACTGCATTGATTATAAAGCTAATCATAATATAATGTCTAAATTTCTCCATACGTGAAATTTATTTTGGACAGAAAGTAGTAAAATAAATTTTTCATTATCTTGTCAGGGACCATACGCGTTTCTTTGTAATAGGATTATTCAAGATTTGCAAGATTTCTGATAATTCAATGTTAATATTTGATTATTCATCAATCAACATTTATTTTTGAGCACATATTTATCATTAATTATTAAAGTTTTTATATATCTGAAGGGATAATGAACAAAAAAAAAGTCTTATGTTTTAATTTTTCTTGTATACCTATTTGAAATTAAATCACTTCTTTTTCTTTATAGATTATGTAAATGATTTAAACATCTAAGAAAAGAGAAAAAAAATTCCAAGCAAGGAAATGCAGATACTTTGTTAGTGATCGAATTAATAAATGCATTTAAATGTAGAATCAAAAGTTGAAATTAGAAATTAAGTCTTGGAACTGTATGGTTCATAGCATTATTTTTTCTTTGATAAAATCGTAAATAATCCAAGGCCTATATTGAATTTTTCATATTATATTATATCTATATATATATATCATGATTTTAAGCCTTTTCTCAATTAATGAAGAATTTAAGTATGAAATGAAACGGCATCACTTTATGTCAAGAACCGAAACATTGTTTAGCTCATAAAATGAAATCTTATGTTATTCTACCCTTCACTCGTTTTAATTTCCATCCTTATTAGAGCTTTTATATCGACATAAATATGGAACATCAAAAATATAATGTCTAACTTCTATCTGAACTATTTGGAACTTAAAGTGTTGAAATAATTATTTCAAAGATAATTTAAATGAATAAAATTGTTTTTACTTCATTGAAGTAAAATTTGAATTTCCTATTATATACATGCAATCAACATATGCAATAGTATAATTTAAGCTTTTATTAAATAAAATACATAGTTTTTTTAACTTTCCCAATTTTTAAATTTCTATAACATAGATTGAGAAAAAGGGAAATATATCAATTAAAATCCAAAAGGGTGTAGGAATTGCAAAATCATTTTGTGGAAAGGAAAGCTAAAATGAGTTAAAAATATTCTAATTAAGATATGATTGATCGAATGATATGTTCTAAATTGCACTGATTTCCATATCTACCCAACTTTAAAATATGAAGATCCATTGATAAATCCTATTTTTCTCCACTCTACAATTCATTGGAACAATAAATTTTTTAATCAACAACGATATGAAAATATTATTTCTTTGATATAATATAATATCTGTTACCGATGGCCATAAATTATATTGAAAAGTTATACGAAATTTCATCAAATTGTGAACATTCTATTTGAAGTTACGAAATTTCCACATAGGATTTCTTTGAAACTAATAATTTGAGAAAATTAAAACGGTTATATGAATTTAAAATGCAAATATGGCACTAAAACAAATTAAGAAAATATAGAATTAAAAATGTCATTTCTTAAAGAAAAAATGTAGAAATAAATTTTAAATAATTTGAACTGCAAACCATTTAAAGTTCAAAATTTTTGAATAATATTTTCTTCAAAAATATTGTAAAAACATCATTCACTTTAAAGGAAGCAGTTTTCTTTCCCAATTATAAGTGTTCAAAATGCAATTGATCTGTGTCTTAAAGTAAAGAGTATGCGTCTGTTGAAAAAGGATATTGGTAGCGAATTGAAATCCTGTTTTTATGAAATCTATTTAAATTCTAATGCATGGAATTGCATTGAAATGTTATTCCACCAAAAGTGATATTGAAATATAGAATGAAAATCAAAACAAGAGATGCTACCACAGAAATATATAGATATACAGTGCATTTATGGAAAAAATAAAAAGTCGTATTCTCTTTCAGATAAATTTTCAATCCTCAAAGTTAAAAGACTATTTGCATAACAGTATTCTTTAGAAGAATATAACTGACTATATATATATTTCTGTTTCAAGAGTTCTGTTATTTCCACTTTAGTTGAAATTTAAGATTGGGTGTTAAAAGACTTGCATATAAACATTATATTTAAAGTAACAATTTTATCATTTTTTCAACTAAATAATTTTCATTCAATGGCGATGAAACAATCGTAACTGAAAATTTTTCAGCAGTTCATTTGGTTTAAACTATTACAAAACAAATTTACTTTTAAGGAATGGTTATAAGAAAGTTGAAACCATTTAACTGATGTCTGTTAAGCAAATGCGTGTTCGGAGTATATCCTTTCTAAATGTATATTCTTGGAAAAAATAAAACCACCCTTTTAATTATCACATTTGAAGAGCATCTCTAATGAATAAAGCACACTCCAAGAGAATTCAATCCGTCACATTCGAAAGAGGGAGAGAATTATACAATGAGATCTAAGTATCTGGAAAACAGCCCGTAGTTTCCTTCAACAAACGTTTCAATAGAGCTGAGAAGGATTTTTTTTGTTAGTTTCTGCAGTAAAAATCTGGAACGCTTCAAAATGTTAGTATTAAAAGAATCTATTACTAATTATGAATAGATGTTGTAACTATAGGCTCATACTTTCATTTGGAAAAAAGGGGTGGTACGAATTAATATTAAGTGGTAAAAATAATACTTTATATTATATGTATCAATATATGTACTCTTGAAAAAATGTAAGGTCTAAACTTTAACACAGTTCAATGATTCTAAATGAAAAAAATATTTAAAAACCTCGAAAATAATACTAGTACACTAATATTCTGAAGAAAATAATTTCGTCTTTTATAACAAAAATCCGTCGAATTATCATTAAAACTTTCATACTTTTTTTATTTACAAATGACTGCCATGGAAGCATTAGGCATTGTTGAGGTAATATTTATTTGGCATTCGCCGAAATTATATAAAATTATAGAAAACATATACACCCAAAGCTTCTTAACTCCGTCAATTTCAGCCACGAAAATTGGCAAGCATTCAAAATTTTAGTGTTTCAAAAACATTCTATAATTCTATATACGATTTCAAGAATATTGCATTAAAAGTTAACAATATTAACAATTAACTCGTATAATCAACAATTAGTGAAAACAATATTGTTGACGGTAGAAATAATGATATATTGCTTGAATTCGTTGTATAAATAAATTTTAGGTACTATAATTTGCTGAAGATGTTAATATAATGATTCAAACAATATAAAATAATAATTTATAACATTCAGAGCATTTTTCTATCCGTATATGTTGTTCTATTTCTAAAAGTTTAGAAATTAGCTAATGGTTTACAGTTATAGGAATTTGCAAAATTTTCCGAAATCTTTCTATCATTTTTAACCATATGAAATATGTTTAGAATTTAGATTTTAAACAATATGATTTGATAGGGATTGTAGTAGTTACTCCTGTAATTCAGCTAAAAGAAAAATATAATTGTTGCATATACAAAAATGTCTATATCACTGTATGCGGGTAATTACAATATTGCAACAATGCTAGAAAAATTGCAAAAATCAAATAAAAAAAATTGAGATATAAAAAAAAATTAAATGCTGTATTTTGATGATATATGTTTAAAAATCTTAAATCGGAACAAAATAAAATTTCTAAAAAAAAGTAAATAAAACATCTCATTTTCTCATCGAATTCCTTTAAATAATTTTTGAAAGATTATTTCATTCATAAAAATACCATATTAGGAGTAGAACAATAAAGTCGAAATGTATCCTTTTGGTACAAATACTTCAGCAAATATATTTTGCCTGTGAAATTTAACTCGTAATTTAAAACTGTATATTAGCAGATAAGATTATAAAGCCGATTTGTACTTAAAGTTTCTCAGGAATTAATTTGAATTTTAAATGCATGGCATACAATAATGATTTCCTTTCCTTTCCAAAATGTAATAGTTTTGTATCATAAGGGCTCCTCTGTCTTAAAGATTAGTCTGCCTATGGGCAAATAAGTGCCATTAACCCGCACAATAATTATACTGAATATAGATTCACACAATGCAAATTACTATCTAGATCGAACATTCACATCTAACAAGGATGAAGTTGCAGCACGGCCATAATGCTGATTGGTTACTATATCAGCCAGCCTGATGTATTAAGATATCAGTAAGGTGGATGATATTCAGTATACAATGTGCTTTAAAATAGATTATCCTTTGAAAACATTTCCAATTAATATAATGAATTACCAGCATGATAATCAGAGTAACCTGATAAAAATTTGTTGTATAAAGGAATGACAAATTAATTTGCTTCAAAGTGTAAATAATTTAAAGTTTAATCTTAGTAATTCAGAATAAATAAAAAGCATATGCCATCAAGATAATTCAAATCATAGCATGAATTTTAAATTTATTTATGTTGCAAACGTATAAAGAGGTTGAACCTGTCATTATTAAACGCACCATAGTCTACTAATATTTTTAACGTAGAACAAATTAGTACTTGCATAATGAACATAGAACAAACAATATTAAATCAATGAGGAAGTATAATTTTATTAAAATTGTGTATACGGAAATGGGATTGAATTTAGAAAATTGTGTTTCCGATTTTATAATTTCAGTTTAAAATTCAGTTTATTCAAATTAGCAGAATGTTTCTAATTTAATTTTGAATTTTTTGTTTTGTGTTAATGAGTCAAAATTAATATTTTTATGTATAAAATGTGAAATGGAGAAATACAAACAAATCTGTCCTGTCATTCGTAACGTGTCATACACTGGATGTTGTTTCAAACACATTCGTTATTATTTCCTACCTGGATAAATTCAAATGGATTTGCCCAGTTAATAAAAGATAACGACATCAAACAACTATGAATTCATAAATCTTAGCACAAATTGAATCTGTGGTAAAATATATATGTAATGATAATATTAAGCGATATTTTGAATATAAAATGCCAGGTTCAAATTAAAGTGATTAGTTGTGATGTAATGAGGTTTAAGAATTTTGAATATCATTTAGGATGGCAACTCATTAAAAAAAATAGATTTTGGAGCATATTTTAATTCCATATTCCTATTTTTTGATTTTATAAAACCATTTTGAAATTTTATTTGTGTTCATTTTTTAGGATTTCTTTTCATTATTTTATTTACATAATATATGTTTTGCTTTATTTACATTTTTAAATGCAACTTTCTACATTTCTGAATTTGTTGAAATAATTTTGAGTAAAATTTCGCCATTTATATTGCACTTTTGTTATTAAAATTGTGTAATAATTCCTCAACATGTTCTTTGACTAAACTTCTTTAAAAAACTTCTTGGTTGTCTCAGTACTTTCATACAGAGAAAAAAGGTCACATTATTGGCCGATCAAGTATTTAAAAATGAATAGAAATGCAGTCTGTTTGTTTAGTTTAAGCATTAGATAATATTTTTATGCTCAAAATTTCAAATAAATTATTTTACGAACTATGATAGGAATTTTTTGAACACTCTGGGGCCATATTGTGTAAATGGTCTTTCTCCTATCGTCGGATGAAACAATTTTGAGTTAAGATTTTTAACTTATTAAAGCATTCCATAAAGCAATAAAATTTTTTTTAGATAATTTAAAAAATCAGCAATTAAATAAATGCTGTAAAATCAAAGACAGTTTTACTATAAAAGACTTGCACAGTGACTACTAATCCTCATTTTGCCTTTTTATGTGAACACTTTGCTAGCAACGTTTGATAATACAGAGTTCTTTCTTCAGCTAATGGCAACCAAGATACGAGATATTTCACTGAAGAAAGAAAATTAAAAAAAAAACATTCGTTAGAAGTGGAAGGATTTTGATCAACTGACGTTGATGAAGAACGAATTAAAATTCGGTGTTATAGGATCCTTGTGCATCAATCGTATTATCATAAAGATCCTAATCTGCAGATTGAATATGAAATTATTTCCTATCACGGTTATTAGTTATTTGAAAAGACAAGTGCCATGTTGTACTTTATTATATAATGCAGTACATACATAAAGGAAGTAATGCATTAGAGAATTTAGTTGTTGTCGTTTAGAGACCTTTTTTGGAGATTTTTTGTAGATTTTTTTTTTTTTTTTTTTTTCATCCTTTTGAAAAAACACCTCGTTTATTATAGAGTTCATACGAATGAACGACAATTGTTTAAGAAATTATCTACCTTTTCAAACACAATGAACTCTGCATTTTCGAAAATAAATTCATTTTTTGCACTAAAAGAAAAAAATGTAATGCCATATTTTTTCTAAAATTAGTTATTTTATTATAATTTGCTGCCATGTACTGAATTCACTCACATTGAAGTACGATTTAAAGCACTAACACCCGTAACGATATAAAAATGAATTTTTCTATTAAATATTAATTACATAAAGAAATATAAACAATCCTATTTGATGTGCAGTGCAATGTTTTTCTTACATCAAATTTCCACAAAGCATATTTTTTTTAAATCAAAATGGCAGATATTTCAGATTCTCAATTACGGAAATATCAAAAACAAAATTTAAATGGACTCTTTTGTAATGCTGTTGTATTTTTTATGCAATAATTTCGTCTGGGCCTGAATGTATTAAAGTATGTTGTTCATTAATATGATCGATGGAACAATAACATTTTATGAAATAAATGGAAAAATTCTATGTCATTCTCTTTTCATAATGCATATTTCATTAAAACATGTCGCTACAACTATTTGTGAATAAAAGAATGGAAAATGACTGCTTTTCCTTTTTGATTGTACAGAAAACGTTGGGAAAAGCTAAAAAAATCATTCATTCTGACATGATAATAAACAAAGATCTCAGATGTTTCAGCGTTTGCTGTATTGCTTTAATTAATGTCTTAATGAGATGCAATATCCATTTCTGACAATGACATATTTTACATCATTGTTTATTTATTCGCAGTGCATTCTTTCAAAGATCCGTTTATGGAGCTGAAGGTAGGTATAAAGAGAATCTGTATTGAAAAAATGAGTTAATTTAGCATTTGTTGCTTTATTATTATTAGTTTATTATGTTTAATTATTCCAATGATTCCATTTATTATGCATACCCTTGTTCAGTTAATGAAGTTCTCGAATGTCGCCGTCCTCGCATAGGGGTGTCGTGTCTTCCCAGTGATCTGGGTGTTCCGAATTCGTTCTTACCGGCTGTTCTTTTATTGGGGATATGTTTGAATGCGACTCTCAGGGAAAAGTTTTGCAACCAATTGTGACGCATGAAGTAGCTAATTGTAGTACTCTTGTAGCTAATAATAGTACTCTTGTAGCTAATAATAGTACTCTTGTAGCTAATAATAGTACTCTTGTAGCTAATAATAGTACTCTTGTAGCTAATAATAATACTCTTGGCCCTAATTGGCTTTACTAAAAAAACAAGAGACGCAACTCGACTTTAATCGCTAACAGGTAACTACTCTATGTCAGCTGGTAAAAAGCTATAAATTGCAATATAAGTTCTTGAATAACACCGTCAAATGTTAAAATTTCATAGTTTTGGAAATAGAGCATTTCGTTTTATTACTGTTTATATGCAAAATTTATATAACAGCTTAATAATGATCAATTAAATCCATGGATTTTTGAATCGCATAATTAATTAATCTACATTACCACTTGCGATGTTAAGTTTGAATAAATTTATCTGGAAAATAATGTTTTATTTATTATTATATTAATGCTCAATATTTTAAAATTCTTAATTTGTAGTAATATGTAGATTAACATTGTTAAATAACAAGAAAAGTCCACAAAATCTTAAAATCTATAGAAAAATGACATGAAGTATATTTCAATAATGTTATAGCTATTTTACGACTATTTTTGTAATAAATTATTCCAAAAAATAAATTTTATTTTACCCTTTATTTTTTTTACGGAACTTATATTTTTGTTTCGGTAGTCTTGTTCAATTTCACAGGAAAAACGATATTTTGCTGAATTTTTAAATGCAATTAACCACTAAAGAAACTGTATTATTATTTTCCTTAATAAAAAATATTGCACATTTCAGATATTTTAATTACAATATCTTCACTAGACCAACAAATTTATGAAATGAATTCCATATAGAAAAGAAATCAGTATTGAGAAGGTTTTCAAGAAGTTCGCAATGAAATTTTCTTTTTTTAATATATAAATATTAGAAGAAATATTTTCTTACATATAGAAAATTATATCGTTGAAACTTTATTTCACAGCAGTTGAAGGACATACGTTTTTTCAATTGCTATATTTTAAAAGGAGGCTGAGAAATGTCTTTTATTGAATAAAATTGCGTTGTAACAGTTGCTTATATCTATTTCTTTCTGTCCTCTTCCCTCAAGTCCTAACAAATGCATATTGAGGATTTCTAGAAATACAAATAAGTATTTATCCGTAATACTATAATCTCATAAAATAATTTTTTTCTATTCGAAGGATCTAGAACTAATATATGAAATATGGGCAACTTTTATATGAAATCTGTGGAAATTTAGTGGGATAAATTTTGCAAAAACCTAATGGTAATGTTCTCCAAGAAATTTTCTGGAATACTTAAATATATGTACTAGGCATATTATTAACCATACATCAATTACGAGTAAGAGAGTTCATGTGCATAGTTTCGCAATTTTTGAAGCGAATTTGGCAGATTTTTAGCGAATTCGAATTATTGCCGAAATGTAGTTAATACAAAAGATGCATGCGTAATACAATTACAGATACATGCTGATTTGTAATTCTGAAAATCAAAATTCAGCACGCATTTGTAATTCTGTAAGGTCATCGTCGAATTTCTTTCTATTCAAATAATCTGAAATAATAAATGAAACGTAGGGAAATTTTATATGAAGTCTGAAACGCTTGGTGGGATGAATTTCGAAAGAATCTAATTGGAGTGTTCCCCCCTAAACTTTCTGGAATACTTTAATATATGTACTAGACATATCAACTATATGTGAATTAAGAATAATTACGAAAGAGTGCACTTATGAGCAAAAATTGGCAGTTTTTGGAGCTAATTTGGTATCTTTTCAGTGGATTTGTTGACGATTTTGAATTATCGCCGAAATTTAGTTATTAAAAAAGTACTTAATCAAAATCGCATTTCAGACTTGTTTTTCTCGATTGATTGAAATCAAAAGTAGGCACATAAATACAAATTTAGGCAAAGAATTAAGCTCTAAATCTTAAATGTTTGTCCCACTACGTTTACATGCTTGTAACATCCAGAGCTACAGATGATCAATTACTTGACGGATTTGATTCCAAAAGTATCTGTGGTGGTAAGTTCATAAGAAGGATAACTTCGCGAAACAAGTGTGCAATTGCCACCTAGCAGTCTTGTTAGTCGGCTATGAACACCAATGTTGTGAATTCGAACCTCAAATAATGCACACTAGTGACCCTGTTTCTGAATAAACACAACCTTCCTGCAGCTTTAGAGGCTCCCTGTACGGGCAGAAACAGTCGCCATAACGCTTGCCATGACAAAAAACGTTCGTCACTCGCCATAACGCTTGGCGCGATAAAAACGTCCGTCTCATTTCCAACTATCAGGAGGGAGATTAATGTGGTGGCAAGTTCATAAGGAAGTTACTTATGAACTTGCTTACTTATGAAGTTACTTATGAAGGACAAGAGAGTATAGTTTTGTCTAGTGGTCTTGTTACTCTGTTACTAACCCCAGCGTTGCGAGTTTGAACTTCAAATAATGCGCATATCTATACTTCAACTGTTAAATATGTGGGCTAAATTTTATCTATCTTGATTTTTTTTTATTTCGTATCTATGGTCTTCAATTATAATCAAACGGAGATACTTCCTCTGAATGGATTCATTTAAAATTTGGGTTAAAACTTTTTTTGAAAAAAAATATCCCTAAGTTGAAAACTCTTGAGTTTTTAACTAAGTATCTCTTATTTTCACTGACGGAAGTAATTCTAAAGATGTGTTTTATTTTGGATTCAATTAGGTATGAAATGAAGAGGTTTGTCAAAATCCTGAATTTAATTTTTTAATGATTATATTACTTTAGGTATTCTGATGATGATTAGGTGTGTGCCCAAAGTGGCGTTACACCGGTGAAAAGCTTACAATTACAATTTTAAAAAATCTAATTTAAATAGCCATCAAAAGACTCGCTATTCAAACATAACTTTTGCATCTTGTACACGTGCATGAAAAGAAGCTAAAGGCTGAGCCAAAAAAACATTGAAAAAAGCAATGAGAGAAAGAAAAAAGCTTAGAGGGAAAGACAAAAAATAATAAGAAAAATTTTTAAAAATGAAAAAATAATAAATAAATAAATAAAAACATATAAATAAATATAAAAATATAAATAAAGAATAGTCCATTAACGGAACAAAAAGCTTCAGATACAGAGCTCTTCCTGCAATTTTACAAACAGAATATTCTCCAGTTTTAGCAGAGCTTTGAATTTCTCTGCGCAAACTTTGACGAAAGGCAAAGAATAAAGTCCATTTAAAGTCTAAAACTGGTAAAAAACATTTACACTAAAATGATTTGTCACAAGCTATAACCGAGAAAGAGTTCTTTTCCTTTTGCCAAAAAGAAAAAAATGGATTGCAAGACGATCCAGATAAGCGATAATAGGATAAATTATTATTCCGTTTGGAAAATTTTGCTTTCGTTGTGAAACAGGAAATCCAAAATATTTTGGGCTTCAAAAGACAGTTAATTATTTGACAAAATTTGAGAGATAAGTTGATGTGGTTTAATAAAATTTCTGAGGTGTTGAAGAATAGGGCAATAGAAAATGTAGTGGGGAATATCGTCATAATCATTACTACATCTACAACTACAGTTCCTCAGATTGAATCTTTTAAGGTAATGCGGGGAAAGTCCATGGTTAGTGGTTAACTGGGCTAAATATTTATTGTCAATGCATCTATTTCTTTTTACTTGAGTAAATATATTGAAAGTAAAGCGGCCTGTTTCATTATTTTCCCATCTTGATTGCCATTCATCGAAGAGAATTTTACGAAGACGATTTTTGATTGATCTGTCGGATTCTCCAAGGTCATAGTCTATTTTAGGTTTAATCGTAGCAGCTTTGGCAGCCAGATCAGCTAGTTCATTGCCCTTGATACCAATGTGGGCTTTAACCCAATGTAGTGAAATATTATCATCTATCAGACTTTTAACATCTTCTATTAAATTATTCTTTGGATTAAATTTTTGTAGAGCCCTTAATACACTCAGGCTGTCAGTGAAAATATGATAATGCAAATTCGGTTTGTTATGGTTTCTCCAATTTAAAGCTTGATATATTGCAAAAAGTTCTGCTTGAAAAACTGAGCAGTGATTTTCAAGCCTATAATGAAACTCTTCAATTTTATCTTCTCCCTCAAAAACACAAAAAGCCACCCCAACTTGTTCATTCCTTTTAGAACCATCCGTATAGATGGAATATGGAGCTGCCACTCTAGAAACATCCCACTGCACCTTTACGATCTTACTTGGATGAATCCATCTGTTTTCATAAGTAATCATATTAGAACAGTCAATTGATTTGTCAAAAATATGGATGTCTTTATAGTGATTTTTTATAGAATACCATGCGGTTTCTGTATCACAAATCAGATCAACTGGTTCAAGGCCACTAATTGTTTGTAGAGCAGCTGTGGATGTAGTACGAAAAGCTCCCGTTATTGCTAGCAGTGCTTTGCGTTGCACGCTATTGATCTTTTGTCTTTGTCTATTTGTGCCCTTCCACCAGGCTGCCGCTGCATACACTAAAATTCTTTCTAGGGCTCTTTTGTATAAAATTTTGACAACTTTTCCTGAAATTCCTCTGTTGTACTTGGCTATTGTAAGTCTATTTAAAATTTTAGTCATCTTGCTTCCCACGTGATTTATATGGGCCAAACCATTTAACCTGTCATCAATAATGATACCAAGAATACTCATATTTCTTGTGAGCTTGATTGATTTACCAGCATACGAACAATACGGAGGGTGCTTATAACGCCCTTTCTTTCCAAAAGGAATAAGCTGCGTTTTTTCATGCGCAAAAGTAACCTTAGAATCCTTACTCCAACAATCTAATTTTTTCAATGCGCTTTTAACCATATCTTGAATTTTATGCTTACTGGTTGCTGCCACAAACAGATAAAAATCATCCGCATATGCAATTATTTTAATATCTTCTCCAAAATTAATTCGGAGTGCTTCATTAGCTACTAGAAGCCAATACAACGGTCCAGAATTAGAACCCTGAGGGCATCCGATAGAATATTCTTTATTAAAAATTTGATCACCATAAGACAAAAAGACTTTTCTGTCGTTGAGAAAACTTGAAACCACACTAAAAAGGTTTTGGGGGCAATTCATATTTTTCAAGTTATGTAATACTAATGACCACCAAACTCGACTAAAAGCACTTTTCACGTCTAAAGAAATTATAACACTGTGTTTTGAGTTATTTCTTGCTTCAGAAATCCAATTCATAAGGTGAATAATTGCATCAGTAGTACTTTTACCAGGAATGAAACCATATTGATTTTGATGTAGGTAATTATTTTTAAATAAGTGATAGAATAACCTTTGAGTAATCATTTTATCAAATATTTTCCCAATGATATCAAGAAGACAAATAGGCCGAAAAGCAGCTGGATCTGTGTCTTTTTTATTCGACTTGTTAAATAACACAACTTGTGCTACTTTCCATTCTGAAGGGAAATATCCATGTTGCAGGCATTTGTTATACAGATCAACAAAAATTTTGCCATTACAGTGAAATGCTTCTTTAATAACTCCTGCTGAAATACCATCGGGTCCTGGAGCTTTTTTGTTATTTAAGCTGTTGATTGTATGTTCCACTTCGAAAACTGAAAAAGGAGGATAATTTGGAGTATTTGGAGGAATTCGGCTATTGTAACGAATATTTTCATGAAGAGGTGTCGAATCGCCATCATCCGACGGGAAGTGAAAATCAAATAAAGCATCTGTAGCTTCCTTAGGAGATTCGGCTACAGATCCATCTGCTTTTTTAATTGCGCTGAGTTGGAAAGATCTACAGTCTGGAAATTTAGCCACGTCAAAATGAATACCAAATGGTTCACTTGATGTTACATTTTCGCATAAATTGAACCAATCATTTCTTTTTGCCCAGTTTAAATTTATTCTATACTTTGCCTCTGCTTCTTTAACTTGCATTCGAAGATACTTCCTATCACTTATATCTTTGGCCTTAAATAATTTTCTCTTTGCTCTTCTAACATCATTTCTGAGAACCTCTAGTTTTAAAGACCACCAATTATGCTTTTTCTTCAGGCGTTTATTTGACTTATTCAATTTACTGTTTCCACAGGCAGATACAATAGTTTTTGTTATACTCTCAACATAGAAATCGAGGTTTTCATTTTCTATATTTTCCATCTTTTGGAAATCTTTAGTAAGCAGAAGTCGAAATTTTTGTAAATTTAAATTTTCTACATATAATCTATCATTTTTAAATCTTTTTGGTCGCTCAGTATAAAGTGAAAAACTTATACTATTATGGTCACTGCAAGTTGGTTCTGAATCAATTTTCCATTTAAAAATGTTTTCTGATAATATAGGATCATTGATGGTAATATCTATCCATGATCTTCCTTGGGAACCATCCCACGTTGGAGGAGAATTTTCATCATTTAAAATAACAAGTCCTTTCGAGAGGAGAAATTCAAGTAATAAACGACCCCTATGGTCTTCAAAATCACCACCCCATACAGAACTCTTTGCATTAAAATCTCCTGTGATCAATACTCTATCATGAGAATGCTGTAAACAATTTTCCAATTCAGTTAAAGTAGTTTCAATATCTTCAGAAGGAGGACAATAAACAGAGAGGATCATTAAAGTAGACTTACGAAAAGGAATGGTAATTGCAATGATATTGTTGGAAGAGAAAACCTTCATTGCTTGAAGGTGTTTATTGTAGACTATGATACCTGATTTCAGATTGTCTTTGTCAGAGAAAAAAGTTTTAACATTTGAGGAGAAACCATTTGGTCTATTGTTCTTTTGATAAATTTCTTGAATGCATGCAATACTAATTTTTTTGGTCTTCAGCTTTTTTATTGAGGTTTTTAGTTGCAGCAATTGCATGATGTAAGTTCAGTTGCACAATTTTAAGTTCAGAAAAAAGTGAGTCGCACATATTGGATTCTTGTAGCTAAATACTCAATTTCTTTCTCTAAAGTTGGGCATTTATTATCACTTGCATTGTGTCTTACATCTCTATTATAACCAAATTTATTATTTGCTTCAACACCGTTGATACAATTAGGTGAGAGTTTGGGCACTGATCATGTTTGTGCCCCTCTTGTCCACATTTTGTACTGGTCTCCATATTGCAACAATTGATACTAATATGTCCAAATCTATTACATTTGTAACATTTTGTTGGTCTTAAAAATTCTCTAAGAGAAAGTCGAGACCATTCTAGATAAACTTTTTTCTTTTTCATCAAAAACCTGAATGTTAAAGGCTCTGCTTGAATAACCCAATGACATTTGTTATAGTTTTTGCTATTTAATTTGAAGAGCACCAAAATGTCTTCTTTTTTTACTTCATTTTGCTTGCATAACTTTTCTAAGAACTGTTCTTTAGAAATGTCATTATCTACATCATAAATAATGCATCGAGGTTTTTTCATATTGGGTTTCTTAATATCAATTTTTTTTTTAAGTTGAGGATTTGCCTGAATTTCTTGAAGAATTTTTTCTAAACTATTTGCTGAATCGTATTCGACTGCTACACCTCCATTGCTTATTTTTTTAATGTTTTTAACTCCCACATTAATTATGCTTGGGGCAATATTTTTGAACAAAGATGCTTTTGTTTCTTCTGAAGATATATCTTTTTCTTTAGGATAAATTAATGAGACGAATTTCGCAGAAAGCTTTCTAAGTGTTACTTTAGGCTTGGCTGCTATTTTGGCATATGTAGGAATCTCATCCGCTTGTGAGGTAACAATATTTTTGGCGTTATTACTATTGTAGTCTTGTAAGATTTCAATGTTGCCCTTTAACATTGAAATTTGCTCCATTTGAGAGAATATTATTGCTACTAAATTATCAAGCTGACATTTGATAGCATCTTGTTCCACCTTTTTAATTTTTGATTTAGTCTGTGAAATGATGGATACAACCGTATCAAAGCAAGTTAACGCTATTTTATCATCATTTGTAACATTTTCTTTCCTGGCCATTTCGTTAGCATTCATAGCTCTATCCGTCTCTTCTAAATCTAAGGGATCAGAAGATCGCAACATACTTAACTTAATATTTGCTAAAGAGCGATAAATACTAATATATTTTTAAGAAAACCAGGAGAAATAAAGCGATTTACCAGTTCACCAGTTGAACGCTTCTTAATAACCTTCTGCGCATGCGCCGGTAGCCAAAAGATTCAATATGGCGGCCTTGTCGAGACAGCGTAGCCCATAGTCAATTGCAAGATAGCTTCTAATTTCACAAAAACGTCAATATAAATATCAAAATTCGCTCACCGAAGGAGAATTTGAGACTACCGCTTGTAGCACAACACAAAACAAATCGATAAACCTATCAATTTACCTACTAGTTAGCAATAATTTGAAGAGTAAAAATGTAAACACACTTAGTCCTCGCATCCGAGAATGCGTTCTTACTTTAGGTATACAAAACAATTTTTAAACAAAACACCAAAAATGCAAGTTATCAATATAGTATTAAGGTATTGATACTGTGCAAGACAATCCTAACATAAGTAAAAGATTCTCTATTATGAGTTTCATACTTCATGTCATTCATTTGTAATAAATGTTCGAGAGATAAGTTATAAATTTTGCATATTCAATTTTTCTTTCATTCTTTCCAGTCAATGGCACATTTTTGCTTCTCTAATGCTAAATTATTCTCTCTATGCCATTTCTATACATCTTTTTTTTTTCAAAATTTCGCCCTATATTTCTTCCACAAGCTGTGCAGATTTTGGTTCTTTATTGCGTTAAGGAATTTCAGCTGCTATTGTCTCTAAACAAGAAAAATTATCATAGACATTCTCAATGCATAAAATATCCGAAAATGTTCTCTTGAGATTTTTCAAATATAATTTAACCTAGGAATATTACAGATGCGCTATCTCATTAAAAAACTTAATTGATATACTGGTTTTAAAATATTTCGTCAGATACTCAAAATTCCGCTTTTACATATGATCAGAAAACCTTTCAGAAACTTTCATGTTACATATTTAAATATTTACTTAAGCTAATTAGGCAAATTTTAGAATCTACTTTGAATCATGCAACTGGGGGAACACGTCTTTATTGATTTAGCAGAAGAAAGCTAGTACTTTATATTTACTTCAGTCTCCAAGGGATATGACATTTTTGTTTAATCTTTCCAGCTTAATCAATGTTTACTTTCATAAAATTAGGCGAGTGATTAACTTTTAATAAAGAAATTGACACAGTGATTATCATATTTAAATTTAGGGAATAGGAGACAAACATTCATTCGAAAAATTAAAAATAAGAAAAAAAAATGCCTAGATTCGATTTCTTCATAAATAAATAAATGACATAGTATATTCAACTGCTTCTATTGAAAAAAAAGCATTTGATTTTATCTAATAAGAAATTTTCAAAAAAATGATGCAGTTCCAGGAACTGCTGTATTATTCTACTTTTAAGAATTTAAAACTAAATAAAAAATCTCTAAAACATAAAGTAAACTTCCAAACAGAAAAGTGTATACAACAAAATATAAATAAATCATTTTGTTCTACCCATGAGTACTATGAATAAAATATTTGTACCATGAATAAAATATTTAAATTACAATGATTTTTTCGATTAATAACATGTATAATTTATTTTAATGTACTTTTGATATCAAGAATATATTTAAATTTATATACTTTAAAATATTCATGGTATATAAATATGCCATGAGTTTTTACCATGAATAAAATACTTGAATATACTAATTATTTCATTCATGAATAATAATTTGGTAAGAAATATACTTATTAATTCATGAGTGAAATAATTTGGTTAAAAAAATCATGTTTTTGGGTGTGGTGTAAAAATTGACATCTGGCTATTACATTTTTCATTTTCAATAAAACTGGAAAAAATGAGTAATAGCGATACTATTTGACATTTGTCACATGATTTTCAAGTATTATCAGATAACGAGAACGATAGCTGTTACACCACCATTAGCAGTAGAATAATTTTCGAAGGGTAATTCATTACATAGTTTTGGGTATGATATGAAAAATGTCATCTGCTTATTATATATTTCATTTTGGATAAAATGAATAAAGTAAGCAACCCCGATACTATTTGATATTGATCACGTATTTTTTTATGATAGTCAGATAACGAGAACTGCGCCTCCTGTTATGACTCACTAGAACAATCTTCATCACATTAGTAATATAATAGTTGGTTTTTAATGGATAATTCGACATGTCGTTTAATCATCTTGAATCTTTGATAGCATAAGATTTCTAACCTGCAATCCTATTCCAGTTTCTGGAATGGTATATTTAGCAGTAAGGCTTGTAACATTCAATATCTCATTTACAATACTTGTTAGTCTTCCTAAAGTTAAAGGGCTTTTGAATCATTTGCAATTAGGTTGCAGCTGACCTGTTTGACTCCACTTGTACTAGGAATATTGATTGATCTTGATGACTAAACAAGTTAGAACCCACGAGTTAGAGTAAAGGATTGTTTATGCAGGAGTGCTGCTTGACATGAGAAAACCTTCTCAATGGTTGGCATAGATAACTATGGTCCTAAAAGAATAAGTTCTTTTTATTTCAAATTTCCTTTTTTTAAATTTCCCTTTTTATATCTTATAAATAATGTTCATATTGTGCACAGAAACATAAGAGATTGTTTTAATTTCTTCATCTTTAAAAGCTTATAATGTCCCCCTCCTTCGAGTACACATGTTATTTTGAACGTATTTCAGTGTTGTGAGATCATTTTTCCTTTCATAAGAAAACATCAATATGCCAATTATTTCATTTGTAATATTTTATAGCTCAACATAAAGAGACCTCTTAACTTCTTCAAGAGACGAAAATGTGTTAAAATAGATGGAAAATATACATTCTATACTATAACATCTACGGAAATTAAATAAGCGTTTATTAGATATAGTGGAGACAAATATGT